>JAOTAX010051752.1:0-10323 GCA_025629825.1 Erythroxylum guanchezii | reverse complement strand
ATCGTGACCGACTAGGACTTGTTTCCGCTATTTTGTCATTACAGAGTATGACCGAACATGGCCAAACGTGGCCGAACGTGGCCGAACAAAGCTATAATGACCGAATTTTTGATGGGAAACTGGGAAATCATGGCCGACTACTAATTGTTTCCGCTATTTTGTCATTACAGAGTAAGACCGAATATGGCCAAACGTGGCTGAACATGGCCGAACATGGCTATTACACACGAGTTTTTGATGGGAAACTGGCAAATCGTGACTGACTAGGACTTGTTTCCGTTATTTTGTCATTACAGAGTATGACCGAACGTGGCCGAACAAGGCTATAATACACGAGTTTTAGATGGGAAACCTGGAAATCGTGACCAACTAGGACTTGTTTCCGCTATTTTGTCATTACAAAGTATGACCGAACAAGGATATAATACACGAGTTGTAGATGGGAAACTGGCAATTCGTGACCAACTAGGACATGTTTTCGATATTTTGTCATTATAGAGTGTGACCGAACGTGGCCAAACATGACAGAACAGGGCTATAATGCACAAGTTTTTGATGGTAAACTAACAAATAGTGACCAACTAGGTCTTGTTTCCGCTATTTTTTCATTATAGAGTATGACCGAACATTGGCGAACGTGGCTGAACATAGCCGAACATGGCCGAACAAGGCTATAATACAGGAATTTTAGACTGGAAACCGGCAAATCGTGACCAACTAGGACTTGTTTCCGCTATTTTGTCATTATAGAGTATGACCGAACATGGGCGAACGTGGCTGAACATAGCCGAAGATGGTCGAACAAGGCTATAATACACAAATTTTAGACTGGAAACTGGCAAATCGTGACCAACTAGGACTTGTTTATGCTATTTTATCATTATAGAGTATGATCGAACATGTCCGAACATGATCGAACATGTCCGAACATGGCCGAACAAGGCTATAATACACCAGCTTTTTAGGGTAAATTGGCAAATCGTGACCAGCTAGGGCTTGTTTTCGCTATTTTGTCATTACAGAGTATGACGGAATGTGGCCGAAGATGGCCGAACAGGGCTATAATACACGAGTTTTTGATGGTAAACTGACAAATAGTGACCGACCAGGGCTTGTTTCCGCTACTTTGTCATTACAGAGTATGACCGAACATGGCCGAACAAGGCTATAATACAGGAGTTCGAGATGGGAAACTGGCAAATCGTGACCAACTAGAACTTGTTTCCACTATTTTGTCATTATAGAGTATGACCGAACATGGCTGAACGTGGCAGAACAAAGCCGAACATGGCCGAACAAGGCTATAATACACGAATTTTAGACTGGAAACAGGCAAATCGTGACCGACTAGGACTTGTTTATGCTATTTTCTCATTATAGAGTATGATCGAACGTGTCCGAACATGGCCGAACAAGGCTATAATACACGAGTTTTTGATGGTAAACTGCCAAATCGTGACCAACTAGGGATTGTTTCCGCTATTTTGTCATTACAGAGTATGACCGAACGTGGCCGAACATGGCCGAACAGGGCTATAATACACGAGTTTTGGATGGTAAACTGACAAATAGTGACCAACTAGGGCATGTTTCCGCTACTTTGTCATTAGAGAGTATGACCGAACATGGCCGAACATGGCCGAACAAGGCTATAATACACGAGTTGTAGATGGGAAACTGGCAAATCGTGACCAACTAGGACTTGTTTCCCCTATTTTTACATTACAGAGTATGACCGAACAAGGCAAAAATGCACAGTTTTTTATGGGAATCTGGCAAATCGTGACCGACTAGGACTTGTTTTCGCTATTTTGTCATTACAGAGTATGACCGATCGTGGTCGAACATGGCCGAACAAGGCTATAATACACGAGTTTTAGATGAGAAACCTGGAAATCGTGACTAACTAGGACTTGTTTCTGCTATTTTGTCATTACAAAGTATGACCGAACATGGCCAAACGTGGCCAAACATGGTCGAACAAGGCTATAATACAAGAGTTTTAGATGGGAAACTAGCAAATCGTGGCCGACTAGGAGTTGTTTTCGCTATTTAGTCATTACAAAGTATGACCGAACGTTGCCTAACATGGCCGACCAAAGCTATAATACACGACTTGTAGATGGGAAACTGGCAAATCGTGACCAACTAGGACTTGTTTCCGCTATTTTGTGATTACAGAGTATGACCGAACATGGCCGAACATAGCTGAAGATTGCCGAACAAGGCTATAATACACGAGTTTTAGATGGGAAACTGGCAAATTGTGACCGACTAGGACTTGTTTTCGCTATTTTGTCATTACAGAGTATGACCGAACGTGGCCGAACATGGCCGAACATGACCGAACAAAGCTATAGTACACGAGTTTTTGATGGTAAACAGGCAAATTGTGACCAACTAGGGCTTGTTTCCGCTATTTTATTATTACAACGTATGACCAAACATGGTCGAACAAGGCTATAATGCACGAGTTTTAGATAGGAAACTGGCAAATCGTGACCTACTAGTACCTGTTTCCTCTATTTTGTCATTACATAATATGACCAAACATGGCCGAATGTGGCCGAACATAGCCAAATATTGCCGAACAAGGCTACAATACAAGTGTTTTAGATGGGAAACTGGCAAATCGTGACCGACTATGACTTGTTTCTGCTATTTTGTCATTACAGAGTATGGCCGAACATGGCCGAACATGGCTAAAATACACAAGTTTTTGATGGTAAACTGGAAAACTGTGACCAGCTAGGGCTTGTTTCCACTATTTTGTCATTACAGACTATAACCGAATATGGCCGAACGTGGCCGAACAAGGCAAAAATACACGAGTTTAAGATGGGAAACTGGCAAATCGTGACCGACTAAGACTTGTTTCCACTATTTTGTCATTACAGAGTATGACCAAACATGACCGAACGTGGTCGAACATGGCCGAACAAGGCTATAATACGCGAGTTTTTGATGGGAAACTAGCAAATCGTGACCGAACAAGGCTATAATACACAAGTTTTAGATGGAAAACCTGGAAATCGTGACCAACTAGGACATGTTTCCGCTATTTTGTCATTACAGAGTATAACCGAACGTGGCCGAACGTGGCCAAACATGGTCGAATATGGCCGAACAAGGCTATAATACACGAGTTTTAGATGAGAAATTGGCAAATCGTGGACTACTAGGACTTGTTTTCGCTATTTAGTCATTAAAGAGTGTGACCGAACGTGGCCGAACATGGCCGAAAAAGGCTGTAATACACAAGTTTTTGGTGGTAAACTGGCAAATCGTGACGAGTTAGGGCTTGTTTCCGCTATTTTATCATTACAGAGTATGACCGAACATGGCCAAACGTGGCCGAACATGGCCAAACGTGGCAATAATACACGAGTTTTAGATAGGAAACTAGCAAATTGTGACCGACTAGTACTTGTTTTCGCTATTTTGTTATTACAGAGTATGACCAAACATGGCCGAACGTGGCCGAACATGGCTATAATACACAAGTTTTTGATGGTAAACAGGCAAACCGTGACCAGTTAGGGCTTGTTTTCGCTATTTTGTCATTACAGAGTATGACCGAACATGGCCGAGCGTGGTCGAACATGGCCTAACTAGGCAAAAATACACGAGTTTAAGACGGGAAACTGGTAAATCGTGACCGACTATGACTTGTTTTCGCTATTTTGTCATTACAGAGTATGACCGAACATGGCCGAATATGACCGAACAAGGCTATAATACACGAGTTTTAGATAAGAAACTGGCAAATCGTGACCGACTAGGACTTGTTTTCGCTATTTTGTCATTACAGAGTATGACTGAACGTGGCCGAACGTGGCCGAACAAGGCTATAATACACGAGTTTTAGATGGGAAACCTGGAACTCGTGACCAACTAGGACTTGTTTCCGCTATTTTGTCATTACATAGTATGACCGAACATGGCCGAACGTGGCCAAACATGGTAGAACATGGTCGAACAAGACTATAATACACGAGTTTTAGATGAGAAACTGGCAAATCGTGGCCGACTAGGACTTGTTTCCGCTATTTAGTCATTACAGAGTACGACCGAACGTGGCCGAACATGGCCGAACAAGGCTATAATACACGAGTTATAGATGGGAAACTGGCAAATCGTGACCAACTAGGACTTGTTTCCGCTATTTTGTCATTACAGAGTATGACCGAAAGTGGCCGAACATCGCCGAATAAGGCTATAATACACGAGTTTTTGATTGTAAACTGACAAATAGTGACCAACTAGGGCTTGTTTCCGCTATTTTGTCATTACAGAGTATGACCGAACATGGCCGAACGTGGCCGTATATGACCAAACATAGATGAACAAGGCTATAATACAGGAATTTTAGATGGGAAACTGGCAAATCGTAACCGACTAGGACTTGTTTCTACTATTTTATCATTACAGAGTATGACCGAACGTGGCCGAACGAGGCTATAATACACGAGTTTTAGATGGGAAACCTGAAAATCGTGACCAACTAGGACTTGTTTCCGTTATTTTGTTATTACTGGCTATAATACACAAATTTTAGACTGCAAACAGGCAAATCGTGACCGACTAGGACTTGTTTATGCTATTTTGTCATTATAGAGTATGATCGAACGTGTCCGAACGTGGCCGAACAAGGCTATAATACACGAGTTTTTGATGGCAAACTGACAAACAGTGACCAACTAGGGCTTGTTTCCGCTATTTTGTCATTACAGAGTATGACTGAACATGGCCGAACGTGGCCGAACAAGGCTATAATACACGAGTTTTAGATGGGAAACTGGCAAACTGTGACCAACAAGGACTTATTTCCGCTATTTTGTCATTACAGAGTATGACCGAACATGACCGAACGTGGCCGAACGTGGCCGAACATTGCCGAACATAGCCGAACAAGGCTATAATACACGAATTTTAAATGGGAAACTAGCAAATCGTGGCCGAGTAGGACTTGTTTTCTCTATTTAGTCATTACAAAGTACAACCAAACGTGGCCGAGCATGGCCGAACAACGCTATAATACATGAGTTGTAGATGGGAAACTGGCAAATCGTGACCAACTAGGACTTGTTTCTGCTATTTTGTCATTTCAGAGTATAACCGAACGTGGCCGAACATGGCCGAACAAGGCTATAATACACGAGCTTTAGATGGGAAACCTGGAACTCGTGACCAACTAGGACTTGCTTCCGCTATTTTGTCATTACAGAGTATGACCGAACATGGCAGAACGTGGCCAAACATGGTCGAACATGGCCGAACAAGGCTATAATACACAAGTTTTTGATGGTAAACTGGCAAACCGTGACTAGCTAGGGCTTGTTTCCACTATTTTGTCATTACAGAGTATGAACGAACATGGCCGAATGTGGCCGAACATAGCCGAAGAAGGCAAAAATACATGAGTTTAAGACGGAAAACTGGCAAATCGTGACCGACTAGGACTTGTTTCCGCTATTTTGTCATTACAGAGTACGCCCGACCATGGCCGAACGTGGCCGAACATGGCCGAACAAGGCTATAATACACGAGTTTTTGATGGTAAACTAACAAACAGTGACCAACTAGGAGTTGTTTCCGCTATTTTGTCATTACAGAGTATGACCGAACATGACCGAACGTGGCCGAACATAGCCGAACATGGCCGAACAAGGCTATAATACACGAATTTTAGATGGGAAACTAGCAAATCGTGGCCGAGTAGGACTTGTTTCCGCTATTTAGTCATTACAAAGTACGACCGAACGTGGCCGAGCATGGCCGAACAACGCTATAATACACGAGTTGTAGATGGGAAACTGGCAAATCGTGACCAACTAGGACTTGTTTCCGCTATTTTGTCATTACAGAGTATGAAGGAACGTGGCCGAACATGGCCGAACAAGGCTATAATACACGAGTTTTAGATGGGAAACTAGCAAATCGTGGCCGACTAGCAATTGTTTTCGCTATTTAGTCATTACAAAGTATGACCGAACGTTGCCTAAAATGGCCGACCAAGGCTATAATACACGAGTTGTAGATGGGAAACTGGCAAATCGTGACCAACTAGGACTTGTTCCGCTATTTTGTGATTACAGAGTATGACCGAACAAGGCCGAAAATAGCCGAACATGGCCGAACAAGGCTATAACACACGAGTTTTAGATGGGAAATTGGCAAATTGTGACCGACTAGGACCTGTTTTCGCTATTTTGTGATTAGAGAATATGACCGAATGTGGCCGAACATGGCCGAAGATGATCGAAAAAGGCTATAGTACACGAGTTTTTGATGGTAAACAGGCAAATCGTGACCAACTAGGGCTTGTTTCCGCTATTTTATCATTACAAAGTATGACCAAACATGGTCGAACAAGGCTATAATACACGAGTTTTAGATAGGAAACTGGCAAATTGTGACCGACTAGTACCTGTTTCCTTTATTTTGTCATTATAGAGTATGACCAAACATGGCCGAACGTGGCCGAACATAGCCAAATATGGCCGAACAGGGCTACAATACAAGTGTTTTAGATGGGAAACTGGCAAATTGTGACCGACTAGGACTTGTTTCTGCCATTTTGTCATTACAGAGTATGGCCGAACAAGGCTATAATACACAAGTTTTTGATGGTAAACTGGCAAACTGTGACCAATTAGGGCTTGTTTTCGCTATTTTGTTATTACAGAGTATGACCGAACATGGCCGAGCGTGGTCGAACATGGCCTAACAAGGCAAAAATACACGAGTTTAAGACGGGAAACTGGTAAATCGTGACCGACTATGACTTGTTTCCGCTATTTTGTCATTATAGAGTATGACCGAACATGGCCGAACGTGGCCGAATATGACCGAACAAGGCTATAATACAGGAGTTTTAGATAGGAAACTGGCAAATCGTGACCGACTAGGACTTGTTTTCGCTATTTTATCATTACAGAGTATGACCGAACGTGGCCGAACGTGGCCGAACAAGGCTATAATACACGAGTTTTAAATGGGAAACCTGGAACTCGTGACCAACTAGGACTTGTTTCCGCTATTTTGTCATTACAGAGTATGACCGAACATGGCCGAACGTGGCCAAACATGGTCGAACATGGCCGAACAAGACTATAATACACGAGTTTTAGTTGAGAAACTGGCAAATCGTGGCCGACTAGGACTTGTTTCCGCTATTTAGTCATTACAGAGTACAACCGAACGTGGCCGAACATGGCCAAACAAGGCTATAATACAGGACTTGTAGATGGGAAACTGGCAAATTGTGACCAACTAGGACTTGTTTCCTCTATTTTGTCATTACAGAGTATGACCGAAAGTGGCCGAACATGGCCGAACAAGGCTATAATACACGAGTTTTTGATGATAAACTGACAAATAGTGACCAACTAGGGCTTGTTTCCGCTATTTTGTCATTGCAGAGTATGATCGAACATGGCCGAACGTGGCCGTACATGGCCAAACATAGACGAACAAGGCTATAATACAGGAATTTTAGATGGGAAACTGGCAAATCGTGACCGACTAGGACTTGTTTCTACTATTTTATCATTACAGAGTATGACCGAACATGACCGAACGTGGCCAAACATAGCCGAACATGGCCGAACAAGGCTATACACGAATTTTAGATGAGAAACTAGCAAATCGTGGCCGAGTAGGAGTTGTTTCCGCTATTTAGTCATTACAAAGTATGACCGAACGTGGCTGAACATGGCCGAACAAGGCTATAATACACGAGTTTTTGGTGGGAAACTGGCAAATCGTGACCGACTAGGACTTGTTTCCGCTATTTAGTCATTACAGAGTATAACCGAACGTGGCCGAACATGGCCGAACAAGGCTATAATATACGAGTTTTAGATGGGAAACCTGGAACTCGTGACCAACTAGGACTTGTTTCCGCTATTTTGTCATTACAGAGCATGGCCGAACATGACAGAACGTGGCCAAACATGGTCGAAATGGCCGAACAAGGCTATAATACACAAGTTTTTGATGGTAAACTGGCAAACCGTGACCAGCTAGGGCTTGTTTCCACTATTTTGCCATTATAGAGTATGAACGAACATGGCCGAATGTGGCCGAACATGGCCGAAGAAGGCAAAAATATATGAGTTTAAGACGGGAAACTGGCAAATCGTGACCGACTAGGACTTGTTTCCGCTATTTTGTCATTACAGAGTATGCCCGACCATGGCCGAACGTTGCCGAATATTGCCGAACAAGGCTATAATACACGAGTTTTTGATGGTAAACTGACAAACAGTGACCAATTAGGCCTTGTTTCCGCTATTTTGTCATTACAGAGTATGACCGAACATTGCCGAACATGGCCGAACAAGGCTATAACACACGAGTTTTTGATGGGAAACTGGCAAACCGTGACCAACTAGGAGTTGTTTCTGCTATTTTGTCATTACAGAGTATGACCGAACATGACCGAACGTGGCCGAACGTGGCCGAACATAGCCGAACATGGCCGAACAAGGCTATAATACACGAATTTTAGATGGGAAACTAGCAAATCGTGACCATCTAGGACTTGTTTCCGCTATTTTGTCATTACAGAGTATGACTAAACATGGCCGTACATGGCCGAACAAGGCTATAATACACGAATTTTAGATGGGACACTGGCAAATCGTGACCAACTAGGACTTGTTTCTGCTATTTTTCCATTACATAGTATGACCGAACGTGGCCGAACAAGGTTATAATACACGAGTTTTTGATGGGAAACCTGGAAATCGTGACCAATAAGGACTTGTTTCCGCTATTTTATCATTACAGAGTATGACTGAACATGGCTGAAGGTGGCCGAACATGGCCGAACAAGGCTATAATACACGAGTTTTAGATGGGAAACTGGTAAATCGTGACCGCCTAGGACTTGCTTCTGCTATTTTGTCATTACAGAGTATGACCGAATAAGGCTATAATACACAAGTTTTTGATGGTAAACTGGGAAACCGTGACTAGCTAGGGCTTGTTTCCACTATTTTGTCATTACAGAGTATTAACGAACATGGCCGAACGTGGCCGAACATGGCCGAAGAAGGCAAAAATAAGCGAGTTTAAGACGGGAAACTGGCAAATCGTGACCAACTAGGGCTTGTTTCCGCTATTTTGTCATTACAGAGTTTGACCGAACACGGCCAAACGTGGCCGAACATGGCCGAACAAGGCTGTAATACACGATTTTTTGATGGGAAACTGGCAAATCGTAACCGACTAGGACATGTTTCCGCTATTTTGTCATTATAGAGTATGACCGAACGTGGCCGAACAAGGCTATGATAGAGGAGTTTTAGATAGGAAACTTGCAACTCGTGACAAACTTGGAGTTCTTTCCGCTATTTTGTCATTACAGTTTGTGACCGAACATGGCTAACCGTGGCCAAACATGGTCAAACATGGTCGAAAAAGGCTATAATACACGAGTTTTAGATGAGGAACTGGCAAATCGTAGACGACTAGGACTTGTTTCCGCTATTTAGTCATTACAGAGTATGACCGAACGTGGCCGAACTTGGCCAAACAAGGTTATAATACACGAGTTGTAGATGGGAAACTAGCAAATCGTGACCAAGTAGGAGCTGTTTCCACTATTTTGTCATTACAGAGTATGATCGAACGTGGCCGAACATGGCCGAACAAGGCTATAATACACGAGTTTTTGATGGTAAACTGGCAAACCGTGACCAGCTAGGGCTTGTTTCCACTATTTTGTCATTACAGAGTATGACTGAATATGGCCGAATGTGGCCGAACATGGCCGAACAAGCCAAAAATACACGAGTTTAAGACAGAAAACTGGCAAATCGTGACCGACTAGGACTTGTTTCCACTATTTTGTCATTAGAGAGTATGACCGAACACGGTCGAACGTGGCCGAACAAGGCTATAATACACGAGTTTTTGATGGGAAACCTAGAACTCGTGACCAACTAGGGCTTGTTTCCGTAATTTTGTCATTACAGAGCATAACCGAACGTGGCCGAACAAGGCTATAATACACGAGTTGTAGATGGGAAACTAGCAAATCTTGACCAACTAGGACTTGTTTCCGCTATTTTGTTATTACAGAGTATGACCGAACGTGGCCGAACATTGCCGAACAAGGCTATAATACACGAGTTTTTTTTGGATAACTGACAAATAGTGACCAACTAGGGCTTGTTTTTGCTATTTTGTCGTTACAGAGTATGACCGAACATGGCCGTAGGTGGCCGAACATGGATATAATACACGAGTTTTAGATGGGAAACTGGCAAATCGTGACCAACTAGGACTTGTTTCCGCTATTTTGTCATTACA
>JAOTAX010051731.1:0-10324 GCA_025629825.1 Erythroxylum guanchezii | reverse complement strand
CATAACACCTGCCTCCAAATAGCTATCCAACTCCATATTACTATAAGAAGTTTTGCTTTTTTTATTTCCTTTGATGAATTCTTAAAATTTGACACTCACACTAGTTATATTAACAATAGATGAAGACGAAAATAAAGCTAATATCGAAATTGAACTACTATGATCCTAATCTTTCTCTAATTTTAGTTGATAATCATTAAACAAATCATACCATAATTGAATAATATTAATATGTTCTTGAGTCCAATCATCACACAGCTACTTATAAAAAATAACAACTACAATTTGTCCCATCTTAGACTAATAAGAATTAAGTTTCTCCATCACCTATTCTACCATGATTTGAATAACCTCATTGGCACAAAAAATATAACTAGATAAAGTTCACTTGATCTCATATATATGGCTAAAACAAATGTGTAAACTTGGATATTTGTTCCACATAACAAGTCAGTGGCATTATAAATTATCTACAATTTTGCACAAAGTGTTTTAACTAACTCCTGTTACTCTTTTGTTGGTAGACAAGTGTAGTAAGAATTTTTGTCACAACATAGTCGGTTGTCTGACTCTAACATTTTAAATGTTGAATTTCATCTTGTTGAACAACTCAAAATCAAAATTTCTGTGCATATTCTATGTAGCTATGGTATTTCTTTGTTGGACTAGATTTGGAGGAGAATCGAAGAATACTTGATTCATAAACTGTTCAAAATTTCAAAGTAATGAAAGGAGCTTATAAGAAAAGAACAGATCATGGCGTAAGCCACTGACGCTGTCAGTACCTGCCATGTTTTGACGTACACTTAAAAGCCAAATAAAAGGAAGATCACTGGATTTTAATGGTTTTACCTGAATTTATTATTCTGCTGATCGTCGGCAATTGGGGGCAATTGGCCTTGTGCTTATCTTCAGCTTGGCGTGAACTCTGCGATCCATTATCAGTATAAATAAACGGGTCCAATAGTCCCTTTATGCACAATCCGAGTAACAAATGAAAATATCTATGCTACAAAAAAATGCAGCTAATGTGGCAGAAACTAGAACAGAATTTTCAAATCCTTTGCTTTTCTGCCTTTTGTTAGTTTCATGCTTTATCTTTTGGAAAAAGGCTTGGCAAAGGTGAGAAACTCAATCTACCACCCTCCCCTCCGAAGTTGCCAATACTAGGAAATCTTCACCAACTAGGCAAACTGCCTCACCGCTCTCTCATTGAAATATGGCCCTTTGATGCTCTTGGAAATCGTCAAGAATCCAACTCTCGTGGTTTCTTCTGAGAAGACAGCAAGAGAAGTAATGACAACCCACGATATAGTATTTGGAATTGGCCCAAAAGAACTGTAAAGCCCATAAAGTAAAACAAACAATAGCCCAACCCATAAACTATTAAATACATAAAAAGCAAACATGTGAAAAAAACAATTGAAGAGCACCAACGAGACAGCTTCATCATCTTCATTTTCTCTCAAATTTTGCAGTTGGTATGTGTCTTAATGTACCATCTTTTATCTGCATATGATACTTCTCTTATAGGTTCCTTCCTTATGTTTGTTCTACAGTAAATTGGGAGGAAGTTGTGGAGGTTAATATCTCAAAAATTACCTAACACTTAGGTAAATTTCCAGCTGCTATGTTATGACTTTTTAAATAATTTTTGATCATTTTACACTAGTTTATAGTTGGATTGTATGTTGTGGTTGTTTGCAAAAATGATTGAAGTCATGGAAAGGGAAAAATGGAGAAAATGTGGCTGAAAAATAAGGAAAAAAAGAGGAAATAAGGGAAGAGAAGAGGGTGAAGAAGATGACATTTTTGAAAATTTTAAGTTGCATGAATAGGCAAATTAAGAAATGCTAATAATGAAGGGTAAATCTGAAATTTACTTTCAAGAAGATCACTGTCAACGGAATGTCGATCCAAAGTGACAGTTCTAGAAACTGTAAAGGATCTAGGCATTATTTCACTTAATTGACTAAGAGAAAACTTGATAATCTATGAGACAAAGGTCAGATGAGATGAAACATCCTCCTATACAGAGGAATGACTCTGAAAGCTGCTAATGAATCAACTCCATCTGATGGTAATGAAAGCGACACTGAGTTGTAAATAGACGACGATGATGAATTCAATCTTATGGTCAAAAAGTATGCACGTTTTTACAAAAAGACGCTAATAAAGAAAAGAGAAGGAAATAAGAAAATTGGAAACAATAGGTCAATGTGAAAAGGTAGTAGTAGTACACAGAATACTCAAATTATATATTATCACTGTAAGAAGCCTAAATACACTAGATCAGAATGTCCCCTTCTTTTTCAAAAGAACAAAATGAGAAACGAAAAACCTAGAAAGCAAGCTATGACTGTAGCTTAGTCTAATGAAGATTTTGAGAATTTTAATGAAGAAGAGCCTGAAGAAGCAAACAATGTTTGTCTCATGGCCGGATCAGAAGAGGGTAAGGTATATAGTTCTAACTTTCATCTTGAAATTGATGAACTAAGAGATGCATATCATGAATTGTATTCTAAATATAACAAATTAACTGTGCAGGATGTTAAAGAGGTTGAGAAGTCTAAAAACAATGATGTATCTTTGAAAAATAAAATTAGATCATTAGAATCAGATAATGAGAGCCTGTTGTTAAAGAATATGTCTCCTAATAAGATTGAAAATGACTTTAAGCAAAACGTATCTAAACAGAAATTTTTGGAAGAAAAAGTAACTCAGTTAGAAAATACATTGCTTGAGAATGATTATAAAGGTTCTGAAAAAGTAAAACAGTTGGAAAAAAAGGTTGTTGAACTAGAATTTGCTGGTGATCACCTAGAATATGAAAAAGAAAAATTTGTTGGAAGAATCATATATTTAGAAAAGGACTTAGCTAATTTTGTTGACGGAAAGAATAATTTTGATGCATTGCTTGGTAATGGTAAAGGTGTCTTTAATAAGGTAGGAATAGGATATGATGAAAATAATAATATCAAGTTGTACAAGAACTTCTTTATTAAAACCAACAATAGCTGTAATCGAAATAGTAGTAACATGATGCATAGCAAAAATGATATTAACTCTCATTCATCTATTTTGTGCTTCTACTGTGGCAAACATGGACATATTAGTCACTTTTATAACATATGTAGAATGAGGAAATTATATGAGATATATGTTTGGAGACCAAAACTTCATATTACTAACCTGAAAGGATCCAAGAAAATTTAGGTACCTAAATTGAGATAATACATTCTGCAAATATGCTTCAGAATAATAACAAAAGAAAACCAATGGATAGTTGACATTGGTTGTTCAAGACATTGACAGGTGAAATATCACACTTCAACTATACTCAAAGCAAAGATGGAGGTAATGTTTTCTTTGATAAAAAAGACGAGGCAAAGGTCATTAAAATTGGTAAAATTGGTTCCTCTGATTCTACTTTTATTGAAAATGTTTTGTATGTTGATGGTTTGAAATATAACCTGTTGAGTGTAAGTCAGTTATATGATAAGGGATACATAGTCACTTTCTATGCATCTCATTGTGAAATAATTGACAATTATAATGATAATATTTTGTTTTTTAATCCTAGAAATCAGAATATATATTGTGCTCAACTAGAAGACATATCTTCTCAAAAGGTTAAGTTCTTTATTTCTCTTAAAAAGGACTCATTAATTTGGCACAGAAGATTCAGACATGCTAGCATGAGCATTTTATCAAAATTATCCAATAATGAAATAGTAAGAGGATTAACTAACTTAATTTTTGAGAATAATCAGGTTTGTGAAGCCTACGTAAAAGGAAAATAAGTTAAAAGTAGCTTTCTGCCCAAAAATGTTGTATCTACTAACCAACCACTTGAGCTTATACATATGGATTTGTTTAGTCCTACTAGAACTTAGAGTTTTGGAGGTAAACATTATGGTTTTATTATAGTATATGGTTACTCTAAATTCATATAGGTTTATGTCCTATGGATGATGCTTTTGAAGTCATTGAGAAGTTTTGCAAAAAAAATCATATTAGAAAAGGATACTGCATTACTTTAATTCTGAGTGACCATAGAGGAGAATTTGATAACACAAAATTTGAGGATTTCTGTGATGATAATGGTATAACTTATAATTTCTCATATCCAAGGACTCCTCAGCAGAATAGGTTTGTTGAAAGAAAGAAGACCTTTGCTGATATGGCCAAGACTATGCTGTGTAAAAGTGGTCTACCTCATGGATACTTGGTAAAAGTTGTGTCTACTGCTTGTTACATTCTAAACAGGTGCCTTATAAGGCCTATTCTTAAAAAGCCTCTTTATGAGTTGTGGAAAGGAAGAAAGTCGAATGTTTCCTACTTTCAAGCTTTTGGATGCAAGTGCTTTGTATTAAATAATGATAAGGACAACCTTGGTAAATTTGATGCTAGAGTTAATGAAGCCATTTTTTGGGATATAGCAATGTTAACAAAGGATTTATTGTTTACAACAAAAGAATCAAGAGGATAGAAGAATCACTACATGTGTATTTGATGAAGTACTGCCCTCAACAACAGCTGCTGATTCAAATGCTGAAGAGCATCCTTTGGTTCCTCAAGATAAGCCACAAACTTAAATTGCACCAGTAGTGCCCTCAGAATTGTAGGATCAAGAAAGTTTTTATGAGATCGGGACAGAGGAGGCTCCTTATGCGAGTACGCCTTAACAGGCACCTATGAAGCAAAGGACACCAAATACTCAAAGCAAAAGTACACTAAAAGAGAGGTCTTAATACACTTCAGTATATTCTAGGAGACCCATCAGAAGGTATAAAAACCAAAGCCTCCTTTAAAAATAATTATATTGCTTTTGTTTCATAACTAGATCCAAAAACTATTGAAGAGGCAATTAATGATGAAAGCTGGACTGCAACTATAAAAGATGAACAAAACCAATTTGACAAAAACTATGTTTGGAATCTGTCACCCTATCCACAAGATAAGTTAATCATTGGACCTTGTTAGGTATTTATAAACAAACTTGACGAAAAATGATAAGGTGGTACAAAATAAAGCTAGACTTGTAGCTCAAGACTATAACCAACAAGAAGGTATTGATTTTGATGAGACTTATGCACCTATTCCTAGACTAGAGTCTATTATAATTTTATATGCTTTTGCATGTTATAGAAAATTTAAATTATGTCAAATGGTTATCAAATTGCTTTCTTAAATGGATATATTAATGAAAAAGTATTTGTTAAGTAGCATCAAGGTTTTGAGAATGTAGACCATCCAAATTATGTGATGAAATTAATAAAAACCTTATATGGTTTAAAACAGGCTCCTCGAGCATAGTATGACAAGTTAAGTAATTTCTTGCTTAAGAAAAACTTTGAAAGAGGAAAGGTAGATAAAACTCATTTATTAAAAAAAGATAATGATTTACTCATAGTTCAAGTATATGTTGATGACATAATTTTTAGTGCTACTAACCTATCTTTTTGTGAAGAATTCTTAACTTTAATATAGGGGGAGTTTGAGATGATTTTGACGGGGGAACTATACTCCTTCCTTGGGTTGCAAATTAAACAAATAGAAAATGGAATTTTCACTATATCAATTTGAAAATGTCAAACCAATAGGAACTTCAATACATACTTAAACTAAGCTTAATAAAGATGATGCAAGCAAGGCTACTAATGAGACAAAATACAGAGGAATGATTGGTTCACTTATGTATCTTACAAGTTCAAGACTAGATATTATGCTTAGTTTATGTCTTTGTGCACGTTTTCAGTCAAATCCTAAAGAGAGTCACCTTCAAGCAGTGAAGAGGATCTTTTGTTATCTTCTTAGAATCATGAACTTTGGACTATGATATCCAAAAAAAGATTCGTATGACATGGTTAGATATTGTGATGTATATTATGTAGGTGATAAAGTTGACAAGAAAAACACAAGTGGCTATTGTCAATTCCTTGGTGGATGTTTAGTTTCTTGGTCCTGCAAGAGACAAAATTGCACAGCACTTTTAACAACTGAAGTAGAATATATAGTAACCACTACCTATTGCGCTCAGATTTTATAGATGAAACATCAACTCCAAGATTTTTCTCTAAACTTTAGTCATATTCCCATATTATGTGGCAGCACTAGTGCAATTAATTTATCTAAAAGTCATGTGCATCACTCTATAAATAAGCATATAGAAGATCACTTTCCTAGAGATCATATCTTAGAAGGAACTATTGGATTATTATATGTTAACACAAAAACTGAAGTAGCTGACATTTTTACTAAACCGCTTTCAAAGGATAGATTCTGTTTACTAAGACAAGAACTTGGTATGTGCAAATTATCAGATATCTAACTTTATTTGAAGATTTTGTCTTCAAAAAAATATGTTACTTCTTTTTGCAGATCTTAACAGGCTCCTTCTAGTGAATTATTTAGAAGGCCCTTATCATTTCAAAAAGGAAGAGCAACCTTGTCTAGAAGTTGCAGTTATTAAATGACGTAATTTTTATTTTGAAAACATGTGTGTAGTAGTGTAATTTTCTGTACTTGACTGACAGAAGAAACATCACATTTTTGAACTTTTGGGAATGAGTGTGATTTTTCATCTTGTCATGAAAACCATTTTTAGTAACCCATTAGCATACCCTAAAATGGTTTCTTTACTTCAACTTATATTCTTCGTCCCTTAAAGTTACTCATTACAATCAAACTCCTTCTTTCTGATCAAACCCTAAAACTCCTCAGAAATCTCCAGCAACCCTCACTGAAATAGCAAGAACTAAGTTTAAAGATCAAAAGAAACCAAGCCCTTTCAAACCCACTTCGAGCAATGGCAAAGTCTCATGCCATAAATAAAGACCTGAATCTTCTATCTCTGAACCATTTGTGACACTCACTCCAAAATATCCAAAAACACAAACGAAACTCATCACTTCTTCCTCTGTTAAAAAGTCACTATCTTTATTTGCATAGAGGCTGAAGGAACCCTTACATAAGTACAGATGAAAATGAAAATTTGAACCATTGCCATCACCGGAGGAAATGGAAGAGGCAACTTCTGATTCATCTAGTGAAGACCTACCCTAAGAATTGAAGACCAAACATAGAAATGACACTCGGAATCACTCTAATGAAGAAAACCCTAATTTGTCTAGAGACAACAAGGAATCTTCTAATGAAGAAGAGTCTTTTAGCATATAGAAGTCATCTAGTAAGAGGGAGTCTCCAATTTCATCAGAGAACGTAGGTACTCTCTCTTATTCTCGAATTACAGGACCCTCTTCTTTACACTATTTGCATCCTCACCTTCACAACCGATATTACACAAGCCCACTATAACTACTCCCATTTCTTTACCAAGACCGACATCAATTCCTCAACTCCCTAATTTGTTTGAGGAATAATGGATTGTTTCTAATGATGACTTTGAAGAGGAATTTGTTCACCTTATCAGAAGACTAAGAATAAGAAGTAATATATCCATGACATAGTTTGAGAAGCGGAGTTTGGCTGAAACATATGAGGATTTTAATAAAGAATATTAATCAATGCTAGCAGTATCTTCTTGAAAAAGAAAAAGAGAAGAAATAAAAAAAAGGAAAAGCTCTTATTGTTGAGAATCTCTAGAGCACCCTCTCTTTGAAGAAGTCCCAGAAGCTCATGTTATGAAATCCAAAAGAAAGGATCCCTCTATACCAGAGAAAGGAGAGTCATCAGAACCTCTAAAAACTTTCAATCAAAGGAAGCTGAGGGAAGTTACAAAATGTACTATAAGAAAAGAAAGGTGGTTGTTGGACAGTTTCTGCCTCATTTCATGTTTGACCATATTGTTATCAATATCTTTCCCTACTTTCTTGTAATAGGTCGACATAATTTTCTTAATTTGAATGAAACTGTGTTTGATGAGCTAATTAAGGCATTTTACACTCACATGAGAAAAGAAATTATTGATGGAAAATTGGCAATTATCTCAAAGGTCTGTGAGAGTGAAATTTTGATAACTAAAGAGATATTAGGAAATTTGTTGGATATAGCCCCTATTGGTAGAATTGATTTTCCTTGTCATAAATAGGACATTACTAACCAAGACTTGGAAGAAGTTGTTCATTCATCTGTCTCCACACAGAAAATACACAAGATGAGAGACCACGGTGTAGATAATTGTATTTACTGCAAA
This sequence comes from Erythroxylum guanchezii, assembly GCA_025629825.1. Taxonomy (NCBI): domain Eukaryota; kingdom Viridiplantae; phylum Streptophyta; class Magnoliopsida; order Malpighiales; family Erythroxylaceae; genus Erythroxylum; species Erythroxylum guanchezii. The sequence goes on along the minus strand of JAOTAX010051731.1, from coordinate 2,166 downwards.
GATGCCTTGCGTCTCTCTCTGTCACATCTATTTTCCCACGAAACATCTTTATTGAAAGGTGTAGTCTTCTGGACACCTATGTCATCTACAACCTGCTCAAAGGTAACCGTATGAACCTTCCTGCTATGATCATGCAATTTATGCTAGATAAGGGAAGTCATAAGAACACCAATGGATGTTTACCTTATGGGATGCTTTTAAAAAAAATTATTGCTCATTATAGTGTTTCTTTTGACAATTTGCAATGGCTTGAGCCTGCAAAGTATCATTCCTCCATTCCCTTCTAATTTGGGTACAAGCTAAAGGATAATGTTTGGGTAAATAAGAAAATTGAAAGAGTTGCAAACTCTCTGATTCTCCAACAGTAGTTGTGGGATATTGGGTTCACTCAAGATCAAATGAATGTTTAGATGGCCAAAATGTAAGAAAAAATCAATAAAATGAATAACCTACTTAAGATCCTCATCGTTACTCTCAAAGAATACTTTCATCATCAAAAGTAATATTTTTTAAGTTCTCTGTGACCAATTTTTTCTTTAATCTTAGATATTTGTGCTGCTATGCCTATTTTTTATTATGCTTCATGTTTATTTCACTTGATATGTTCATCTTCTTTCCAGTCTTTTTGATAATGACAAAAGGGGATAGTAGAGATATATTTTGATATTTGATATTTTTTATATTTGATATATCTTGAATGCTTTGAATATCCCTGAATGGGCTTTGAAACATGCTTTGGAATCTATAAATGATAATATGATGAACATGCTTGATATAGGCTGATAGATGCTTGATATTCATATGCTTAACTCTTTCTTCTATTGAAACATGCTTTGGAAGCTGTCGATGATAATATGATGAACATGCTTGATATAGGTTGATAGATGCTTGATATTCGTATGCTTAACTCTTTCTTGCATCTAAGTTCCTTTCATTTCAACAAACAATTGGCTCCTACTACTTAGTGGTAGTAAGAGGCTCCTTCTAGTCACGATTATAAAGATTACAGGTAATTTTTGAAACCCTTCATAGTTATTTCAATCTTTTAAAAATATATCTGTTATTGCTTGTCATAATTAAAAGGGGGAGATTGTTAGCTCAAGGCTTCTAAATTAATGATTTTGATGATGACAATCAATAATATACTTTTTAAATTTTAAATTTATTATTTATTTGAAAAGATAACGATATAAAAGAGATTATATAACTTATTTATCTATTTAAATGAAAAAGTCTAACGATTCATATTTTACAAGAATCGACCTAACAAACTCAATCGAATAGTCAGAAACAATTCCACAAAATCTAAAATGGATAGTCCCTATTATTTTTGTACGGATGAAGGAACCTACTATCCACCTGCTTCGACAGTTGGCCTCGAGACATAGTCAAAAGATTATCTAAACAAATAGATGTTTGAAGATACTCTCAAAGATATTAAGGAAGACATTTTAACATATTCAAATTCAATTCAGTCAGTTCGTCTATGATAAAATTGAAGCAACTGCTGGTTAAAGAAAACTCTTATTTAAAGAAGAGTTGCTACATTCAATCACCACCACTACAAGAGTTAAGACATTTAGTGACAATTTTTTGTGACAAACTATTGTTTCGTCATAAATACGAGGTTTTTTGTGACAAGACAATTGATTGACACTATTTTTTGGATTAACTGTGATGATTTATATTTTTGTTACTAATACAATGGTAATTGTGACAATTTAGTATCTTTCATAGTTAAGTTGTCACTATTAATATATTAATAGTGACAACTTTTCTTTTATCACTAATATTAATAGTGACAACTTTTCTTTTATCACTAAGTTATTTCATTAAAAGCCTATGCAATTTGGCGCCAAAATAATTTTGGCAGGAATTAATTGTAGTTGTGACAAAACATATGCTGGTAACTAACATTTTCTATTTGTTGTAACAAAACATAATTTGGACACTAATATTGTTTTTCTTTCTGTTATAAAATGGTTAATCGTCACACAATATTTTACTTGTTGTGACAAAAAATTGTCAACAAATATTCAATTAATTAGTGTCTACTTTATATTGTCACAATATCCGAACTATAACTACAGTCACAACTATTCGTAATTTAGTGACAATATTTTTGTGACTAACTATTTTTGTCATCACAAATACGAAATTTTTTAG
>JAOTAX010051711.1:0-10325 GCA_025629825.1 Erythroxylum guanchezii | reverse complement strand
CCTTGAGCCCCGCTGGTGTTAACCGGCCAACCAAATTGGCCGCCTAACGCCACGACACATACATACACTAAGCAGTAAAAACAAGGCACTTTTTGTTCAAAAAGACTTCACTTTATTGCTTAATCAGTATATTGTACAAAATTACAACGTCAAAATCAAAGCAAGGCTACAAGGCTGGCGGTCCTCAGCGGCTGTCGTGAGGCTCAACGGCTAGATCTTCCTTGCTCGTCGCATTGCTGTTGCGTTGATTGATAAATTGTACTGGAAAGTTTGGATCAATCAACCGCGCAACGCGACGCCCTATGCCGATCCCCTCCAACAGCCGGGCCTGCAGGGCGCCTCCAATCTCGTGGGGCCTGAGCCGGTTGGCCAGCTCACTCTCAAAAGCCGTGGCTCGATCAGCAATCCGTTTGTTGCTTGCCTTGAGCTGACCAACTGAATCCTTCAGCCCGGTGATCTCCGTCTCCTGGCTGGAGCACTTGGCCTCCAGACTGGCCACCACGGCTTCGAGGACCGCCACCTCCTCACGACGGTCTCCCTTTGCATTTGCCAGCTCCGATTCGAGCCAGGCGATCTCAGCCTCTTGCTCAGCAATGAGGAGATCTCGCTGCCCCACTTCGCGGGCTACCGCGGAGACCAGTCGTTTCCCCTGCGCAACAAGGAAAACAAAGTGGTTAGCAATGATCACACAAAGGGTACAGGAGACTGCGTTAGCAGGATTTATACCTCGTGCAATTTCCTCGCAGGCCCCTTGGGCCTGGTCGTAGGAGGAGGACCTGACGCCGGCGGACCCGCAGCACTCTCCGGAGCAAAGCTGGCAGCCGCTTCCTCCAAAAAGCGTTCAATGAACTTGTCAGAGTCCTCCCCGGCAGTAGGCTCCTCTCTTGCAGCCTCTGGAACAACAGGCTTAGGAGCAGCAGCAGCAGCAGCAGCGGGCCTCCTGCCCCTGGTTTTCTTCGAGGTGGCCGCAGAGGGACTAACCCTTGTTGCTTTCACCGTGTAAACACTTGAGCCCGGTGGAATGTCACGGGCGGGCTCCTCGGCTGACCCCAACCAGGCGGCGCCCGGAGTCACCCTTATTGCCGGCTGAGCCAAGATAACCCCAGCATCCACCGAGCCTACTCCCGCGGTACTGCCGGATCCACAGCACACTCCGGCAGCCACGTAATCAAAAGGAGAGGACGACGAGGAAGGCGTCTCCGCCGCCCTCTCAGGATCCTCCGCCCTTCCTTCACGGATGATCATTCCTTTGGACTTTTCGGGATTCACCCTCACGACAGGAGGATGGGGCTTGTGGGTCGGTGACGGTGGCCCCCAATCCGCCTTCCTGGCCTCCGCCCGAGAGACCAGGTGGTCCCTCTTGAACTCATCAGGATTAGCGGATATGGCTTTCAGCAGCCATGCGTATGCAGCACGCTCCGCCTCAGACGGCGTACCAAAGTACACCTCCGGGATCTCACCCCACTCCTTCTTCAAGGGCCACTTCTCCCTAACCTTTACAAAGAAAAATCTGTCCTTCCAATGTTTTAGGGAGTCGTGGATGGCGGTGCTAATTTTAATTCCAGGGCGGGGTGATAGAGACTTCCACTCCGGCCCTCTGTTTAGCTTAAATAAAACCCTAAGCCCAGACATCCTGAATCTCTGATCCATTTTTCGGGCAAATATGCAAAGAGTACATATATACCTGACAGCATTTGCGTGGAGTTGGGCAATGGGCACCCCCAGAGCCCTCATGATCTGCTCTAACTCCGTCGGCAACGGCAGACGGAGGCCGCTCCTCAAATGCGCCTCATAAACCGTAATGAAGCCTTCCGGCGGACTAAAGGCTCTGTCGTCCGGACCCGGAACCTTCCAGGCCATCTCCTTTGGAATGTTAAACTCAACGCACAATGCCTTAACGTCTCTCTCTCTCAGAACAGAAGGGAAGTCCGCCACGGAAGACATTATGAAAAAGAGGCTCGAATTTTCTAAGGGGCAAAGGTTTCGTCTGATAAAACACAAAAGGAATACGGTTTCTTGAAGCTAAGTTCAGAAAACGGAGAAGATGAACGTGGGCGCCAGGCACTCGAGTGCCTCATAAATGCCCTGTCAGAATTGCCACGTGTTACCCTCCGGTTTGGCCTTGTACGCGGCGGATCACTGGCTCATTAATGGCCAGGATCTTCGCCCAACCCTAGGAGGACACGTGCCCTACTCTGACGAACCGTCAGACAATTGCCACGAAGGACACCGCCAGATTTGGCCAAAAACGGTCAATGACTCCAGTGCTCCGGAATTGACCAAAACGGTCAATGACTCTTGAGCTCCGGAATTGACCAGAAACGGTCAATGACTCTTGAGCTCCGGAATTGACCGAAGACGGTCTACAATTCTTGGGCTCCGGAATTGACCAAGACGGTCCACAACACTGGGACTCCAGAATTGGCCAAAGTAATTTAGAGGGCACCCTATCATGAACATACTGGAGGCCAGAAACCTGACCACCAGCATGGGGGGCTAGTGATGGGTACACCTCCAATGGGCTGGCCCAAGGAAAAGTCAACGGAAGCCCACACAGTCGGTCAACGACCTTACGGCCCACTAAAAGGACGGGCCCAGGATTAGAAGGCCCAAGACGGTCAACGCTGGCGTTGACCGTCTTGGCGGCCAACTCCCCCGCTAACGGTCAACGCGATGTTGACCGTTAGTGCCTTGCTCGTTTGGGCCTCAAGAAGCACTCTGCTACAGTAATGGGCTTGTACACTCAAGCCCAAAGCCCACCAGTAGCCCGCCAGCAACTTCCACACGAAGGCGGGCAACACTCAGACGGTCAACGCAGATGTTGACCGTCTGCGTTCTTCCTGCCAAGCCCAGAAGGCGCTTTTCTACAGTAATGGGCCCACTCCGCCTGGGCCCATCACTCATTGGGCCAACTACAGCTTGCCAGTTTCTTCCCTTTTCTTGCCCGCCAAGATACCCCAACGGTACACTACGGGAAAGGAAGGAAGCAAACTTGGAAAGCTGTTGGCCGCCACACAAGGAAACAATCACTCCTCCATGGAAGCTGGCATCTGCCGGAGAAGGCAAGCCAGATCAGGAAATCCGCCTTCCAAAGAAGGAGGATCTCTCTCTCTTGGCCATAAAAGAAACCCTAAAGGCTTCTGGCAAACTCTCTGCTTTTTTCCATAGACCTTTTTGGCTGCTTCTGCTTTCTTCCACTCTGCGATTCTGGGACAAAAAACGCTAAGTGTTCTAAGTGTTCTGGACAAGGCTCTAACGAACAGATCCTTCAGAACGCCCAACGCAATCAACTTCCAAGGCAACAAGCGAGCCCTCACGGCCGTTTCCTGCCTACCCACCGTCCGGATACAAGAAAGGCCTAGCGCCTCTCTTACATCGGGACTACACACTCTGTCTATTTCTTACTTCGCTCTTCTTCTTCCCAGTTTCTTATATTCGAGAGACTCGTTACTGACTTGAGCGTCGGAGTGTTTTCGGTGGGACAACCTCCCGCCGTTAACGCTGACCTCTTGTTCGCTTTAGTGGTGTGCAGGGTCTGCACTCAGTGAACGGAGCCGGGTCATCTACTCAGGAGAATCCGAATCTGTTCGAAGTCGGATCCAGGTACGCATCATTGGCGCCGTCTGTGGGAAGCGCTAACAAAAAGCCTACCACCAAAGATTCTGAAAAATACTCTTCTTCACCGCCTGCTGTTACAATGGTGAACACAAGAGCGCAAGCTAGCGATCCCGCTAGAGACGCTGTCAACCCCGACCAGGACCCTGCTGCTGACGTCCTGGTCAACGGGGCCACAGGCGGGGCTCCCCCGCCTTATTTCCAACTGCTGGTGGAGGAAATGAGGGCCAACAACCGTCTGCTCCAGGCTCTCTGCGCTCAGAAAGAGCCACCGCAACAGGCGGCTCCGCCAGTAGCCATTCCTGCTCCTGCCACCATAAGGGGTGGCAGAAGAAAGAAGGTGCCTGCAAAAAGGCCCCAGCAGACCGAAAACAATCCGGCACCGGCGTCCTCCCGCGTTCCTGGCCAAAACAGGCCAGCAGAACGCTCCGGGAGCACGTCTCCGAGAGAGAGTCAAGAACGAAGAAATCCTCGGTACTCTCGGGCCGAGAACCACCATACTGTCCTGGAGCAAACCTCCAGGACCGTCGGATCCGCTGGGGGCAGCAGCAAACCTGCTGCTGAACCCCCCAGGGACAAAACGGAGTTGAGAGACTATCTCAACTCCAAGAGATCATCCACTCGCGCCGATCCGCGAGTGGAGCAAATCTGGAACCGCGTGTTCCAGAACGACGAGCACGCTGTAGATCTGGACAGATCTCCTTTCACTACGGAGATCCTGAGACGTCCAGTCCTCTCAAAGTTTAAGATGCCAACTCTTGACTCATACGATGGGAGCAGTGATCCAGTGGACCATCTGGATCACTTCCGCACCCATCTGAGTCTACAGGGGTTGGAGGACTCAGCCATGTGCCGGTGCTTTCCTCTCACCCTGAAGGGAGATGCCAGAATCTGGTTTCACCATCTCCCTTCAGGCTCCATCGGCAGTTTCCGTGCACTCACGGACCTCTTCCTGGCTCAATATGCATCGAGCCGACGGGAAGAGAAGCAGCCGTGGCACCTCTCCCACATCAAGCAGAAACCGGGAGAGAACCCACGGCACTTCCTGGATCGCTTCGTGGCTGAGGCCCGAAGGATTCCCAGGATTACTGAGGAGATGAAGTTGGGCAGCTTCATCTCGGCGCTTAACCATGGTGACTTTTTCAAGCACCTTGCCCACAAGAATCCTCAAACATTCCGCGAGGCGGAATCTATTGCCAGGGCCTACGCTGCTGCTGAAGAGGCCAACGAGGCGAAGCGCCCAGAACGGGCGGACCAGCCTCGGTCTTTCCCTGGAGAAGCGAAGAGAAAGTTTACGGGCGGAGAACACTCCCGCCAGAAGCAGCGCAGGACTGGACCTCCTGAGCGTAGGGACTACGGGCCCACAACTTTCACACCCTTGACGGACACGCGCGCAAACGTCCTCATGCAGATCCGCGGAGAGAAGTTTCTGAAATGGCCCAAAACGCTGAAAAAGGACTCGGGTAACCAGTCCAAGTACTGCGATTACCATCGCTCCGCTGGCCATTCTACTGAGGACTGCAAGACTCTGCAGAGGGAGATTGAGGAGCTGGTCCGCAGAGGACACCTCAACAGGTTCGTCAAGGGGCCTGGCCAGACTTCAAGGGCGGCAGAAGGCGCTGAGGAGCCTTCTCCGCCCCGAAACAGGATCGCGGCGGGGGTGGTTAACATGATCACCACCCGACCCGCCAAGAACCCTGGGGGTTACAAGGAGCAGCAGACTGGGAGGAAGAAGCCGCGCACAGTAGACAATACTATCAGCTTCAGCGAGTGTGATTCCAATCATGTGATTTCCCCCCATGCTGATCCCCTTGTAATTTCAGCACTTGTTTCAGACGGTAGTGATGACTACCAGCTGAAACGAGTTTTTATCGATAATGGAAGCTCAAAGGACTTGCTTTACTTGGACGCGTTCTTTAAACTAGGGCTAAAAAAGAACCAATTAAAACCCGCGGAAGGGCCTTTATACGGCCTTGACAATGAACCGGTGCCCGTTCAAGGGACAATCCAACTAGAGGTGACTCTGGGCACCTACCCAAGAACAGCAAGCCAAACACTAACTTTCCTGGTGGTTGATCTGCCCTCCGTTTACAACGCAATACTAGGCAGGCCGTGCCTAACGGCGTTTGGGGCAGTTACATCAATCCCACACCTTAAAATAAAATTCCCGACGCCCTACGGAGTCGGTGAAGCTTTGGGCGATCAGGTCACTGGACGGACCTGCTACATGGCCCAAATTGCCCCTAGCGGCAGCAATAAAACTGTTGGAGAACTCGATCATCGGGATGAGACAACTCTCCAGCAGGCGCAGCCCGGTGAAGCCACGGATCTGATCCCACTTGACCCGGGAGAACCGGATAAGTGTGTTCAGATTGGCGGCTCACTCACCGGGCCACTGCGCGAGGAACTGATCACGTTCCTGCGAGAAAACGCGGACCTTTTTGCTTGGACGCCGGCAGACATGCCTGGAATACCAACAGAGGTCATGGTCCACAAGCTGGGCCTCGATCCTGGCCGAAAACCGGTCAGGCAGAAGCGGAGGAACCACTCCGTCGAAAAACTAATCGCCATCCGAGAGGAGGTGAAAAAGCTTCTGGACGCAGGCTTCATTAGAGAAGTCCAATACCCGGACTGGCTCTCTAATGTCGTCCTTGTAAAGAAAAATAACGGGAAGTGGCGGATGTGCGTCGACTTCACCGACGTCAACAAAGCTTGTCCCAAGGACAGCTTTCCCTTGCCACGGATAGACCTACTGGTTGACTCCACGGCGGGGCATGAACTGCTGAGCTTCATGGACGCCTATTCTGGTTACAACCAGATTCGAATGGGCCCGGGAGACGAGGAGCTCACCTCGTTTATGACAGACCAGGGCACATACTGTTACAAGGTGATGCCCTTTGGCCTTAAGAACGCTGGGGCAACCTACCAGCGCTTGGTCAACAAGATGTTCGAGAATCAAATCGGTCGTAACATGGAGGTCTACGTCGATGACATGCTCGTGAAGAGCAGGGCCGTCGGCGACCACATTCGCGACTTAAGTGAGTCATTCGGAGTGCTTCGGAGGCACCGCATGAAGCTGAATCCCGCTAAGTGTGTCTTCGGAGTCGCTTCCGGCAAATTCTTGGGGTTCATAGTCTCCCAGCGAGGGATCGAAGCGAACCCAGAAAAAATCAAAGCACTCGCTGACATGACGCCTCCGCGGAGCGTCAAGGACGTTCAAAGGCTTACGGGGCGACTGGCAGCTTTGTCCCGCTTCCTCGCGAAGTCTGGCGACAAGTACCAGCCCTTCTTTAAGGCCTTACGTGGCACAAAATCCAACGGGTTTCAATGGACGACGGACTGCCAAACTGCTTTCGAAGAATTGAAGCAATACTTGGCCAGCCCACCGCTGTTGGTGTCACCCGTGGGTGGAGAGGTGTTATACCTCTACTTAGCAGTATCAGACGCATCGCTCAGTTCTGTCCTTGTACGACAGGATTCAGATGCACAACGGCCGGTCTACTATGTAAGTAAAATGCTGACCGGCCCAGAAACACGATACTCGCGCGCAGAAAAATTGGCCTTAGCGCTAATATCCTCCGCGCGAAAACTGAGGCCTTATTTCCAGGCCCACCGGATAGTGGTCCTCACGGATCAACCGCTAAAAACCATACTCCAGAAACCCGACGTTTCTGGAAGGTTAGTCAAATGGGCTATCGAGTTGGGCGAGTTCGACATCGAATTCCAGCCCAGACCTGCCATAAAGGCTCAGGCGCTGGCGGACTTCATCGTCGAGACCACGACCCCTGTCCTCGATGAACAGCCCACAGAAAATGCAGAGCTGCTTGTCGGAGTCCCTGAGTGGGCACTCCACGTAGACGGATCGTCTATGGACACGGGCAGCGGCGCTGGAGTTGTCCTCGCAACTCCCGACGGGTTTGAGGTGAAGTACTCACTCAGACTCGACTTCCCAGCAACCAATAACGTTGCTGAGTACGAAGCCCTGTTAGCTGGCTTGAGATTAGCCCGAGAGTGCTCCGCCAGGAAGCTGGCGGTCTACAGCGACTCCGAGCTCGTCGTCAACCAAATTAACGGTGGCTTCGAGGCAAATAACCCGCTCTTGGCCAAGTATTTGGCCAAGGCAAAAGAGATGATACAAGGTTTCGAGGGACTAAACCTTGTACACATACCGCGCGCTGAAAACTGGAAGGCGGACCAGCTGGCTAAGGCCGCTGCTGCCGAAAACCCAGAACAGTACGCGAGGGACATGCGGGAGATCCTGAGCGCTCCCAGCGTCGAAAAGCAGGAGGCCATGCAGATTTCCGAGACGGAAAACTGGATGACTCCCTTCTTAAACTACTTAGCTAGCGGATCACTCCCCGAGGATCCCGAGAAGGCTAAGCATATCAAAAAGACAGCTGGATGGTATACTGTGGTTGGAGGGCGACTCTATCGCCGCGGGTACTCAACTCCATACCTCCGCTGTCTATCTCCCGAGGAGGCGGACTACGCCCTTGGCGAGGTTCACCTCGGGATCTGCGGATCGCACGTAGGCGGGAAAAACCTGGCCTTCAAGATCATGCGGCAGGGTTATTACTGGCCCTCGATGAAACAGGACGCGCTGGAGTTTGTGAAGAAATGTGAGAGTTGCCAGCTTCACGGCAACCTCCTCCATCAGCCGTCCGCGGACCTGAAATCACTTCAGGCGCCGTGGCCCTTCGCGCAATGGGGGCTCGACATTCTCGGCCCATTTCCCATCGCATCCGGGCAACGAAAATTTATCATAGCGGGCATCGACTACTTCACCAAGTGGGTCGAGGCTGCCCCGCTGGCCAAGATCACAGAACACAATGCCCTGGAATTTCTTCGCCAGAGCATTGTCTGCAGATTTGGCGTCCCAGAGGTCGTGGTGACCGATAACGGGACCCAGTTCTCGGGGAAACGCTTCACCAAGTATTGCACCAGCCTTGGTATCAAGCTGGTCCACACTTCGGTAGCATACCCCCAGGCCAACGGACAGGTGGAGGTCACAAACCGCACGCTGCTCCACGGGTTAAAAACTAAGCTGGAGGACGCTGGGGGCTCTTGGGTCGACGAGCTTCCTTCCGTCCTCTGGTCTTACCGAACAACCCAGAAGGAACCAACGCGTGAGACACCCTTCAGCCTCTGCTACGGGACTGAAGCGGTAATTCCGGTCGAGATCGGGCTCCCAAGTCTAAGAGTGGAGTCTTTTGACCCACTGGAAAACTCCCAGAAAATTCGGGAACACTTGGACTTGCTAGAGGAGGCCCGCGACGCTGCCAGAATACGGACAGCAGCTTACCAACACCGAGTTGCCCGGTACTACAACAAAAAGGTCAAAGCCCGGCAGTTCGACGTTGGTGACTTGGTCCTACGTGGCATCGAGGCCACAGGCAAGCTCGCCGGCCGCAACAAGCTCTCTCCCAACTGGGAGGGACCTTTCCTTGTCTCCGCAGTCCTGCGAAACGGAGCCTATAAACTCCGCAACCAGGACGGTAAACTGGTCCCGCGAACGTGGAACGCAGCCCACCTCAAGCGCTACTTCCAGTGAGATCCCAGGTACGGTCTTACCCCTCTATATGCATCCATTTGCATGCTTGTATACTCGCGTGAGGTAAGGAATTTACTTAGCATATAGATTCTTAGGCTCTATATGCATCTCTGCGTTTGCTTTGCAGGTACACCCGACCTAGACTGCCCCTAAGTCAGGAGGGTCTTCACCCTCCTGTTAAACCCTGGTCATCCAGGTGGCCAAAATTGGTCTAAAACCCTGATCATTCAGGTGGCCCATTAGCGGTCTAAAGCCCTGATCATTCAGGCGGCCCATTAGCGGTCTAAACCCTGGTCATCCAGGTGACCCATGAACGGTCTTAAATCCTGGTCCTCCAGGTGACCCATGAACGGTCTTAAACCCTGATCATTCAGGTGGCCCATGAGCGGTCTTAAACCTTGGTCATCCAAGTGGCCCATGAGCGGTCTTAAACCCTGATCATTCAGGTGGCCCAGTAGCGGTCTGAAAAACCTTAGGGGGCAAGTATGGCACACGCGACGACCTCTTTTCGGGGAGCAGCAACGTCAGTCAACGATGGTCGAAGGGGGGAGTTTTCACTCCTCCAACATTGGCAGCCCAAGTTTACACTTGCACGGCGCCACCAGGAGCGGTTCACACAACCGCCCAGCTTAGGGACACCACTCCTTAGGCGGCTAACCAACCCGGGTTAGCCACTTCCCGCGAGAAGTATCCTTCTAAAAGGACTACACTGTCGCTCAGCAACGAGAAGCATCCCTTCTCTAAGCACTGGCTGCCCAAGACAACACTTGGACAGCACCGCCAGGCTGGCTCACGCAGCCACCAACCTGGGCTCAAGGAACTAACTCCTTGGGCAAACAAGCGTTAACCGGACAGCCAACTTGGCTACCTAACGTAACAGCTACAGCACACATAAAGCATACATGAAGCAAGGGAAGTAAAAAGACACAAGGCTGGAACAAAAATTTCCCATTTCATTGCTTTTGTAAACTGTACAATGTAATTACAAAGTCAAAACTGAAACAAAAATACAACAAAGGCTACAAGGCTGGCGGCCCACCCTGGCTGTCTCGGGGCTCTGCTACCAAATCCTCCCGACGCAACGCCGAACGGTTCCGCCGATTAATGTACTCAACAGAAAAGTCCGGATCAACCAACCGTGCGATGCGCCGCCCAACGT
>JAOTAX010051691.1:0-10325 GCA_025629825.1 Erythroxylum guanchezii | reverse complement strand
TTTCAATAGTTCTAACCACCTTCTTTGTCTCAAATTCAACTCCTTTTGGCTCATCAGATATTTAAGACTCTTATGGTCTATAAATACCCTAATAGTGACTCCATAAAAGTAATGTCTCCAAATTTTCAATGAAAAAATTATGGCTGCTAACTCCAAGTCATGCGTAGGATAATTCATCTTATAGGGCTTTAATTGCCTAGAAGCATAAGCAATCACTTTATCTCCTTGCATCAACACACAACTTAATCCTTTCCTTAAGGCATCACTATAAACTGTATATCCATCACTACCCGAAGGAAAAGTCAAAACCGGTGCAGTTGTAAGCCTATTCTTCAATTCCTCAAAACTGCCCTGGCACTCATTTGCCCATACAAAATTCTGATTCTTCCTTGTCAATTTGGAAAGTGGAGCTGTTACTATAGAAAAGCCCTCCATAAACCGTCTGTAATACTTGACCAATCCCACTAAACTTCTCACTTCAACTACATTCTTAGGTGCTTCCTATTTCACAACCGCTTTTATCTTCCTCGGATTCACATGTACTCCTTGCTCTGAAATCACATGTCCAAGAAATGTCACTTCCTTTAGTCAAAATTCACATTTATCGAATTTGACATATAACTCATTCTTCCTCAATGTCTTAAAAGAAATTCTTAAATGTTCCTCATGCTCCTTATCACTCTTATAATAGACCAAAATATCGTCAATAAAGACAATGACAAATTGGTCTAAAAAAGGCCTAAAGACTCTATTCATCAAATCCATGAAAGCTACAGATGCATTTGTTAACCCAAAAGGTACGACCAAGAACTCAAAGTGGCCATACCGTGTTCTAAAAGTAGTCTTTGACATCTGGCTCCCTTATCCTCAACTGATGGTAGCCTGATCTCAAATCTATCTTCGAAAAGACCCTCGCCCCTTGTGACTGATCAAACAAGTAATCTATGTGTAGAAGCGGATATCTGTTCTTAATGGTGACATGGTTAAGCTTCCTATAATCTACACACATTCACAATGATACATCTTTCTTCTTCACAAAAAGGACCGAAGCTCCCCAAGGTGAATAGCTCAGCCTAATATAAACTTTCTCCAAAAAATCTTCCAATTGCTCCTTAAGCTCCTTCAATTTCGTCGAAGCCATTCTATAAGGCGAAACCGAAATTGGCATTGTGCCTGGAAGAAGCTCAATGGAAAATTCAATTTCCCTAAGTGATGGTAGTCCTAGTAACTCCTCGGGAAAGACATCCGGGAATTCCATGACCACTGGTATATCTCCTAACTTCCTTCCATCTGCCTTCGTGTCTACCATATAGGCCCAATATGCCTCACATCATTTCCTTATCATTTTCTGTGCTATCAGAGCCGAAACAATATGAGGTGGACTAACTTTTCTGTCTCCCAAAAATACCACCTTTCTTTCATTATCCAACTCGAACTCCACTGTCTTTCGTTTGCAATCCATGTTGGCATTATACTTTTCCAAGGTGTCCATACCTAAAATCACATCTAATCCTCCCATCTTTAATGGTATTAGATTCACCACTAATTGTTCTCCTCTAATATATATCTCACAGTCTTTATAAATTTGACTAATGACATTATACTGGCCGATTGGAGTACTCACCATCAAAGGAGTATCCAACAAGCTCAAATCCTTATCGTAACTAGTTCTACCTGATGAAACAAAAGAGTGGGTAGAGCTCGAATCAATTAAAACAACAACATCAACATCAATTAGTTCAACTGTACCAGTCACAACTTCTAGAGCGGTCTCTACGTCTTTCAGTGTCATTGCAAACACTCTAACTGGTGCTTGTCCCCTTGGTCTTCCTGGAGGATTCACCCTCCTTACTGCATCAGAGTTGCCCACTTTAGTTGCAATCTCGTGACCCATAGGCTCAGTTCTCTTCGATGCTTACATTTGAGTTCCCTCTTTTCTTGCATGCTGTGGACACTTTCTAGCCATGTTCCCCTTCTCTCCATATTTGAAACAAGCTCCAGTCAGCCTGTAGCATTCCCCTTTATGGAACTTTTTGCAATGGTGGCACTTAGGAACGGATGACTTGTCCCCTTCACCCCTTCTACTGCCTCCAACCGTTAAGGCTTGATGAGAAACAGTAGGAGTCCTCGTCGGTTTAGGCCTGCTTGCACCACTACTCCTCTCCTCAAACTGCACAGGGAAAGTCCTGGAGCTCCTCTCGGGTATAGAAGTACCACCTCCCCTCTTGAACTGTTCTCTCCCCTTTCTCTTTTTGTTCACAACACTCTTTATATTCTCAATGTTCTCCACCCTCAAAGTTGCTTCAACCAGTTGCTAAAAATCACAAAAATTTTGTACCACCACTTTCTTTTTGATAGCTAGGTGTAACCCCCATTCGAACCTACAACACTTAACTGCCTCACTCATCAATAGCTCAGCTGCATATTGGGCCAATTGTGTAAATCAACGCTCATATTCGCCCACTGTCATTTCCCTCTGGGTGAGACTTAGAAATTCTCTTTGTTTCTGTTGAATATACACCTCAAAGAGGTACTTCTTCTTGAACACTGCTAAGAAATCCTTCCATGCAAGCACTGGTGGTCTCATCTGACTCCTCCCACACTCTCCTACCAATGCAGAGCATCTCCCTGAAGCAAACTAGCAGCATAGACAACCTTCCCCTCATCCTTGCAGTCCATTTGATCTAGTATCCTCTCGGTCTTTCTCAACCAAGCCTTGACTTCTTCTGGATCCGTGGTCCCACAAAAATCCACTACCCCATACTTCCTGAGCTTTTCAAACTACTTCCCCTTCTTAACTGAGGTCGGAGTAGAAGCTTACAACATCTGGCCCATGACCTGAGCAAATGCATGAAACATCCTCTGATCCAATGGAGCAAGCACTTGCTCCTATGGAAGAGGCGACTTCTGTGTCTAAGATCGATCAGGCTCACTACTAGGCCCTCTAGAAGCCTCGGCATTTCCTGGGGCTACAAACTCATCAGTACTCTCCTCCCTAGAAGAGTGTCAGGTGCAATCGATCCTTGCAATACTCTTTATGTCCTTCTACCAGGTGGCAACTTACTCCTTCAATGTAAACACTAGCTATTAGCTTACATTCCATTTTAGTCTTAATTCCTACATGTATGCATGACATGCATGTTACTTATTGCAATTCAATCAATTCACAGTGCAACAAGAAACCACATAACATAACATTTCCTCCTACCATGCATTCTTAGCCTAGGAAAAACCTAAGCTCTGATACTAAACAATGCTGGACCACGTTTCCGGAGCCTAGCATTCGGAGACATTTAACAAAAAGTATACTTGTCCATAACCCTATTGAATTTGTTTAGGGACAAAAGGCATAACTTTCTCTGTAGACGTTAGATTAAACAATTCCTTAGACTTTTCAAAAGAAGACTTCGAGATCTACAACATTCATGAAGACCTTGAAGACAAATTCTATCATTTAGAGGGTTAAAATTAGACTAGATGATACAAGATGAATAGTGCACAGGAGAAGCGGAAGGTCACTATATAGAAAGCAGAAAGCAGACGAATGAGAAAAGCAGATGAATGGGAAAAGCAGACAAATGGGAAAAAACAAATGAATGGGAAAAGCAGACGAATCAAAAAAGTAGACGAATGGAAAAAAATAGACGAATGGGAAAAAGCAGACGAATGGGAAAAACAGATGAATGGGAAAAGCAAACCAATGGGAAAAGGAAATGAATGGGAAAATAGACGAATGGGAAAAAGCAGACGAATGGGAAAAGCTAACGAATGAGAAAAGCAGATGAAGCCAAAAGATAGACGAATAGAGACAGAGTCAACTTAAGACGAAGCAAAGTTTTAAGACGAAGCAGAGTCAACTTAAGACGAAGCAGAGTCTTAAGACAAAGCAAAGTTAACTTAAGATGAAGCAAAGTCTTAAGACGAAGCAGAGTCAAATTAAGACGAAGCAAAGTCTTAAGACGAAGCAAAGTCAACTTAAGATGATGCAACTCTTAAGACGATATGACGTCATCACAGATGATATGACATCATCACAGACGATACATCTCTACAGACGATACATCCTTACAGATGATATGACGTCATCACAAACGATGTGACGTCATCACAGATGATATGTCCTTACAGACGATACATCCTTACAGACAGTGCCACTTGATACTCCTAAGCATCTCCCATTCGAAGGACAATAACTTTGAACTCCTATGTCTAAAAATTTCCATTATAAATCGTTGGAAAGCTAGAAAAAAGACCTACAACTTTTCAGAAGAAAACTTTAACTAATTTCACCTCCATTAGTCCAGTTTTTCCTTGGAAGTCGGCACACAATTTCTACACATAAAAAGGACTTGGATTTTTGAAATGTGCAGCTACCAAAGAAACATGCACACACACCTGGGGGACTTTTCAATGCTAAACTCATTTACCAAAACAATAAAAGCCTATACATAACTTTAATTACATAATAAAATTATAACAAGGGCTTAACCTAAATTGTAACATATAGAGGATGCTCAATGTTTAACATACTTATGAGGCTATCCAAAATTTATCGAACTAACTTAGTTACAAAAGTTTCTAATATCTTGGAGTTTCCGATGTCCTACAAGGATTGCTATCTTTCACATTCTGCACCTGAGAAGGGAATAATGGGGTGACCTATATAGCTTAGTGACTAGCATATTTATAGTCATTGGCAATTGTCCACAAATTCAAGCATATGTATATATATATATATATATACACTTATATTCAACAATATATATATAAATATATATATATACACTTATATTCAACAATTCAAGCTTTCTTCAATTTAGTTTAACACTCATAGGACATAACACTCAAATGTAGCATACATGACAAGTTAAAGGTGCAATGCATAGCAAATGGCTCGAAGGTTCCATAAGAATAGAATGAAGAAATTGAAGTTTACCCCATGAATAGAATAAGTCCAATTTCAAAGCTTATATGCCACAAGCGGGCAGCCAGGAGAAGGCTCTTGTTAACGTGCACGTGATGAACAGATTGGTTCCACTCTCACCCAATTAAAAGCACATATTCGTTTTCTCATATGCTCATACTTTATGCTTTGTCTTCTTTTCATTTGATACAAAAGTCATGATCTCTTCTGAGGTATAACATAATCATATTTCATCATACATTTTTCCACATTTACAAACAAGTCAATTTCAACATACACACATAGGCAAGAATTTGCCCAATTACACTATAACCATAAATATGTTACCCACATAATTAGCTTGCGAAAATCCAAGTCAAGCTTGCCTTTTCCCTTGCTCTTAGGTAGGATTCCCTTGGTTTCCTAAAACAACCAATGTTCCATCCAAAACAATATTCCAATAAAGTTCTTAAACTTCAAAAATCACAAAATTTCAACAAACACAAAGTTAACTCAAATTTAACCACAAAATTTTAACAAACACAAATTTAACTCAAATTTTACCTACCTATACCCCATCTAGGTTAGAAAACTTAGGACCTAGTTTAGAAACCCTAGAATCGGTTGGTTTCTCTCAGTTGTCTTCTTCCTCCAACTATTGTCAACACAAAAACCCATTTCTTTGATAAACCAAGAAGAAACGATTATGAACTTACCTTAAAAGCTTGATTTCTTCTTCTTCTCACAATTTCTTCTTCCTTTCTCTTCTTTCTCCACGATTTTTCCTTCTTTCCTTCTTCTTTTCACGACACTCTCTTCCCTTCTTCTAATTCAAGACAACTTATATGGGCTTTTTTCCCATTTTACCCTCCATTAGTAAGTCTCTTCCAAGTTTGCCCCTTCTTTCATTTATTCTAAGTCTACTAACACTCTTAACCCATTAAACACCCTATTGATTCCAACTTAATTGTAACACTTCATTCTAACTTCTAATTTCTAATTTTTATTCATACTTGCTAATTTGATGTCTCAACTCTAAAAATATTGAAACAAATAAATCACTACTAAATAAATTTTTTTTGGGTCCATCAAATCAAATAATCCATGATAAACATGCTAGAAGAGAAAGAAATTAAAATAAGACTAGACGGGGTAGCTCCTCCTCTTCTTTGCCCTAATCTAGAAAATCTGGACAACAGGGTGCTCTTTGCCTAATTAGAAATGAAACCTTGAATCCCCACCTATCTCTAGGCTCTAAATTTGTCTTTTGGCTCCAGGAAGCAAGTTCGACGACTCTCTATGACTCTTAGGATTCTCCTCCTTATAAAGTCATGGAAACTTAAAAAAATTAAGAAACCAGCGTGTCTCTTAGACTTCCAGTTCCCACGATCGTGGGAATTATACTTGTGCTTTCCACGATCGTGGGTTATCTTGACAGAAACTTTCTCTATAGATTTCCCATGATCGTGGAAAACATGCCCTTTTTCATGGTTTTGGACTCTTGTTTTTCAGCAGATCCACTTCTCTTCTCTTTTCTTAGTCCTTAACTCAATCACAAAGGTGTCCACCCTCCATTCCTACACCAAAATGATCAATTCTTACCCTAAACCAATATCAAATGCAAAAGAACAACCATGAAGATCAAACTAAACAAAAACACACAAAATAAGTCTTAAAACACAATAATACTAACCTATCATGCAAGAAACACATACCAAATACTTAGAAAAACACATATTAATGCACAACTATCAGCATGTGATCTACTATGCCAACAAGATCCTTGCAAGACCTCATCTGAAATACACCACTATAGATAAGGAATTACTCACAGTAGTGTACGTGTGTGATAAGTTTTGACAATATCTTTTGGGGTTAAAGGTAATTGTATTCACCGATTATGCGGCGTTAAAATGCCTTTTCAACAAAAAAGATGCAAATCTAAGACTCATTTAATGGGTGTTACTTTTACTGGAATTTGATATAAAGGTGAGAGATAAAAAGGAAGAAGAAATTATGGTTGCAGGTCACTTATCCAGATTGATAGCAGGGGTATGCAAGCCAAGCGACGATAGTAGTGAAATTTTTCCCGATGATGCTACTCGAAAGTTTGACTACACTATGGTTTGCCGATATCATAAATTATATTGCCATTGGTAAACTTCTTTCAGATTTATCTTATAAATGTGACTAATGCTAATAGGTAACATTTCCAAAAGAGATAAGATGCATTTATCCAACATTTTAGAAGTGGAAGTCTTCGATGTATAGGGCATCAATTTTATGGGTGCTTTGCCATCTTCAATACGAAGCATGTACATGCTAGTAGGGGTGGATTACGTTTTGCATTGGTCTGAAGCAATGGCATCTCCAACCAATGACAGAAAAGGGTTGTCAAAGTTCATCAAACGATTATTCAATCAATTTGGAGTGCCATGTACGATAATAAGTGATGAAGGTACACATTTCTACAACAGATCTTTTAATGCCCTCTTAAAAAGATATAGAGTGTACCACCGTGTTGCTACACCTTACCATCCATAGACTAGTGGCTAAGTGGAAGTTGTTAATCGATAACTGAAACGAATTTTGGAAAAGACAATCCTTTATGGACTTATAGAACTGCTTTCAAAAAACCTATTGGAACAACTGTTTATAGGCTCGTGTACAGAAAAGTTTGTCATTTATTGGTTGAACTAAAACATCAGGCATACTGGGTGATAAAAGTGTTAAATTTTGATTGGCAGTAAGCAGGAGAAAAGAGACTTCTGCAACTGGATGAACTTAAAGAGATAATGCATATGAAAACACCAAACTCTACAAGGAAAAGATAAAGAAATCACATGATTCTCATCTTAAACAAGAGGAATTTAAAGTAGGAGACACAGTTCTACTATATAATTCAAGGTTGAGGCTGTCTCTAGGGAGGTTAAAATCTCGATGGAGTGGACCTTTTACGATCATTCAAGTTTTAGATCATGGAGCCCTTAAACTAAAAAATGCTAACAAGTAAATTTTTAAGGTCAACAGGCATCGTTGCAAGCTATATCTTAGAGAAGCAATTCCCAAAGACAAGGAAGTGATTTCCTTCTGCTCAAACAATTAAGAAACCTTGATGGATGCAAGGTCAAGCTAAGGACCATAAATTAGCACGTTTAGTAATTCGATTAAAATCGTTAGGTTTGTTTAGAGTTGTTTTAAACTTTCAATAAAACATTAGTAATTTGAATTGATATGGAATCACTAATTCCCTCACTCCCTTCAAGCAATTCCTAGATAAGACAAGTATCTTAGGGGTCCAGCGGATTTATCCCTGCCTCCATCGCCATGAGGCTTTGTTTTAACCCTTTTCTTTTAAAATTTAGTATTTATTTTGTTTTTACTTTAATTTATGTTTCTCTCCTTTCCATATGTGTTTGTTTGTCCCCTTCTCACATTGAGGACAATATGATGTTCAAGTGTGTGGAGGGTTATGTGTTTTGCATTAAATGTGAATTTTGCATAGTATATGATAGTTGTTAGTTTACATTTTGTGAATCGTGTGAATGTGTCAATGGCTTAGATGGATGGAAATTGATTTAATTTTGAATATAGTCTGTTAGGTTGTGAAGAATCATTAGCTCACAAAATTAGTAAATTGGGCTCTTTAGCTAAATATGCAGCTTAATTAGGATTGAGTGTGAGTTTATCACCCTCTAAATTGTCACATTAATTCATAATTTTAGGTCTTTCCCCTTAAGTGGCCTTGTTAGTATTTTTCATGTAAAAAAGTAGCTAAAGAAACAAGGTAGGCAATAAATAAAAAAATTGTGTTTGTTAATTTTAAATAAATTACTATTATGTTGGCCTTCGGGCTATGAATAGAGCTAGTAGCTAATTAAGAACGTGATGTAGCTGAGTAACTAGATAGACACACATCACAAATGTGTGCCTTCATGTCAAAAGACTATAATGACATTCCAACCAAGTAGCTTAATAAAAAATGACTTAGTCAAGTAACCAAATCGACATTCATCACCAATGTTTTCCTCCAAGTAAAAGACTAGGTCCTTGTTTAATAAAATTTAAAAAATGTTTTATAATAAAATCTACCGAACTTATAATAGCTTGACTTTCCATTAAAATGTACTTAAGAGTAGTTACAAAGTTTGAATGACCAAAAAATTGTTAATGTGTGTGTGCAATTAAAAAGGGTAAATAATTTAATGCTTGGATCTGAATTAATATGTATATTTAGTTCAAAGCCTCTAGACACGGATTTTGCATATTAATGATTTGAAATAACTTAAATAATTGTGTTTAAAATTAAATTTATTTCGTAAAGTTGAAGCCATTTTCTCATTACTGCATTGCATGTTATGTGATTTTGTGGGTTTGTTGTTTTGTTTGCTTGAGGACAAGAAAATGTTTAAGTGTGGGGATGTTGATAAGTGTGAATTGCATCATGTTTAGGGCTTAGTTTAATATGTATTTAATTGTTAATTTAATCGTTTAGTATGTGTTTAGGTTAGAATTGTGTTAGTTTGTTAATTATTTGTATTTAAGTGTTTTTTGGGTTAATAAAAGTCTTTGGGCTTAATTATTATGTTTTTAGGTATACTGATGTGTTTGTTAGTGTTTCAAGGTCAACATCGAAGAACGGAGAAGTTTCGGAGACATTCGGGCTGAAACAGTGGCCCATGATTGTAACACCCCACTCTTGTAAGAAACGCACCCAACATCCTGAATGATATCCAAGTATGTACCCCGCAAGGGTGGCATGCTAGAATAGTCATTTAGTCAAAACTTGTTACAATTTTTTTTAAAACAATGTACGCATATGAGAAAATCAATAATCAAATCGAGCCCACTTTATTCTTAAACATTTCTATTCACAAGTGTTACAAACACTTTACAAAACATCAGAATTCAACAACCATTTGGGCATTTCAGATACAAAAATTTTGTAATCATAATGTCATTTCATTACCAAATCATTTACATACCCGTTGTACAATACTTGCGAAAATATAGTTCAAAACAATAATCACTGAAGACTTATGTAGATACAAACTGATCCCAACCCTTAGTCCATATCTGATTTCAGTGGCTATACTCCAATTAGCCTAATTGAATATGTTCCCTGAACCTGAAAAATATTGCAAATTTTGGGTGAGTTTTTACAAACTCAGTGAGTGACCATCCTCGATGGCTCACTCAATCACAATACATATTCAGTACATATAACCGCATAATTTACATCACTTTTAGCAATGTATCATGTTGAGTCACATACCTTTTACATTCACTTACACAAATAATCCAATCTCATTCAAATACATGTCTACAATATGTTCATATATCCTATTCTTATTCAAATACATATCCAATATATTTAAGTCAAACAATTTAATCAAACTATCACTTCATTACACTTGAATAA
>JAOTAX010051671.1:0-10327 GCA_025629825.1 Erythroxylum guanchezii | reverse complement strand
TTTTTAATTGTTATTATTATTATTTGTTAACTTTTTTACTAATACAAATCTTTCGTAATAAAATTATCAATGAATTATATATTTCCAATCATATTAAGGTCCAGGGGTAATTTCATCATTAACATAATTTTTATGTACTGTCCACTGCAACCAAACACATTTCTGTCCTCGAGATGGAGACAGTTTGTTCTATTCTGTCCATCACAACCAAACACCTCATTGTTTCCAATTTTTGTTCCGTTCCATCTCCAAATTTCTGTTCCATTCCGTCTCCGCATATAGGAGACAGTAACCATACACAACGTAAATGTAGCTATCTTGGAGTTTGCCAAAGCTTTGCAAAGATCAACAACCTTCTTGTTCTACACCTGAGGAGTGAAAAATAATGGGTTGAGCTATGAGGCTCAATGGATAATATATTTATAACCATTGGTAACGAGCACACAAATCAAGCATATATATCTATATCTCATTTTAATCTGGCAATTTAAAACATCACTCAAAGACTCATAGTTAAGGATGCTATCATATAAAACATATCATGTATATTTAACCATCAAAACATAACACTCAATTGCATATCATGCTCAACAAATCAAAATGAATGCACAAACATAATGGCTTGAGAGTCCTATGGATCAAAATGGAGAAACCGAAGTTTACGTCATAAACTAAATGAGTCTGTTTCTTAGGAGCTCATGTGCTACAAGCAGGCAGTCGGGAGAAGGCTTTGAGTCAACGTGCATATGACGAATGAAATGGTATCTCTCTTGCCCATACACAAGCAAACTTTTATGCTCAATTCATTTCATCACATGTTCATACTTTCATGCTTCTTATGCTTTTTCCTCTTTTGATTATACAAAATGTTGTAACATCTTTCAAGACATAACATGATAAAGCACCTTAGAGCATTCTCCAACAATAACAACAATTTAAGTCAAACAATTTAGCAAATATACACAAGCAAGAAAAATCGGCCCATTTACCACAATAACTATAAACATATTACCCACCTAAATTGCTTGGAAATCCAAACTCAAGTTTGCCTTTTCTCTTGCTCTTGCATGGGATTTTCTTGGTTTCCTTCAAACAAACCAATTTTCATTCAAACCAATGTTCAAACAGAAAATCCATAATGCTTCAATAATCAAAATAAATAAGAAAATTAAGCTTAGACTCAATTTACCTATAGTTTATCTAGGCTAGCAAAACTAAAACCTAGTTTAAAAATCTATGAAAATCAAATGGGTTCCTTGGCTCTCTTCTTTCTTCCTTTATTTCCAACCCAAAACTCATTTCTCTAATCCCTTTTCTACCTAAGAAAGAAGAAAAGATGATGGAGATTACCTAAAACAAGTTGAATCCTTTTCCTTCTTCTTCTTTCTCCTTCTCCACTTTTTTCTTCTTCTTTCCTAGCTTCTCCCACGTTTTCTTGTTCTTCTCTCTTTCTTCTTCACATTTTTCTTCTTCTCTTTGTTATTCAAGACCACTTTTGTTTTTATCTTTCCAAATTAACCCTTCCACATTTAATGAAATGCCTACTTACTCCTTTAGTCTATTAAATACCATATCATGCCTATTATACTCTAGCTTAATTCTAACATTTCTATTCAAAATTCTAATTTCTACTTATGCTTGTTAAATTGTCATGCTTCCCGCTAGTCCTTGGCAATTCCATCAAAAAATCCATTATAATCTTCTCCTACTTCCATTCAGGAATAGACAAAGGTTTAAGCTTGCTGGTAGGTGCTTGATGTTCTGATTTAACTTGCTGGCACACTAAACATTTTCTACATACTCTGTAACATCTTTTTTCATTCCTTTCCACCAAAAGTGCTCTTTTAAATCTCTATACATTCTTGTACTCCCTAAGTGCATTGCATACGAAGAATTGTATGCCTCATCAAGAATTTCATCCTTCAACTCTGACATGTCTGGAATACATAACCTGTTACCTATCACCATCAATCCATCTTCTCTTATCTCTTTTTCAGAGGGCTTACCATTTTTAATTTCTTCTCTGAGTTTGCTCAAGTACTCATCTTGCTCCTGCAATTCCTTAAGCTTCTAAATCAATACTGGCCTTATTCTAAAATTAGCCAATATACAACCAAATTCGACTTACCTCAATGTCACTTTAAGTTTGGCTAATTCCCCCAATAAAGGAAGATATCCTATCTTTACATGTGCCATAGTAGATTTTCTACTTAATGTATCCGTTATTACATTAGCTTTTCCCATGTGGTAGTCTATCATCAAGTCATAATCCTTCAGTAGTTTTAACCACCTTCTTTGCCTTAGATTTAACTCTCTTTGGCTCATCAAATATTTAAGACTCTTGTAGTCTGTAAATACCTTGGTGGTGACTCCATATAAGTAATGTCTCTATATTTTCAATGCAAAAATTATGGCAGCTAGCTCCAAGTCATGTGTAGGATAATTCATCTCGTAGAGTTTTAATTGTCTAGAAGCATAGGCAATCACTTTATCTTCTTACATCAACACACACCCCAATCCCTTTATTAAGGCATCACTATATACTATATACCCATCACCACTAGAAGGCAAGGTCAAATTGGTGCAGTTGTGAGCCTATTCTTCAATTCCTCAAAGCTCTTCTGGCATGTTCCTTTCCACACAAACTTCTGATTCTTCCTTATCAATTTGGCAAATGGGGCTGCTATCACGGAAAAAACCCTCTACAAATCTTCTGTAATAACCAACTAAACCTAAGAAACTCCTCACTTCTGCTATATTTTTAGGTGCTTCCCATTTAACTACAGCTTCTATTTTCCTTGGATCCACATGTACTCCCTTTTTTGAAATTACACGTCTAAAAAACATTACTTTCCTTAGCCAAAATTTACATTTATTGAATTTGGCATACAACTCTTTCTTCCTCAGTGTCTCCAAGGCAATCCTTAAATGTTCCTTATGCTCCTTGTCACTCTTAGAATAAACCAACATATCACCAATAAATACTATGATAAATCGGTCTAAGAAAGGCTTGAAGACTTTATTCATTAAATCCATAAAAGCTGCAGGGGCATCCGTTAATCCAAAGGGCATGACTAAGAACTCAAAATGCCCACATCGTGTTCTAAAAGCAGTCTTTGACACATCTTATTCCTTTATTCTCAACTGATGGTAACCTGATCTCAAGTCTATCTTGGAGAAGACTTTTGCCTCTTACAATTGATCAAACAAATCATCTATGCGTGGGAGCAGATATCTATTCTTGATAGTGACATGATTAAGCTTCTTGTGGTCTACACACATTCTCAACAATTCATTTTTCTTCCTCACAAAAAGAACTAGAGCTCCCCAAGGTGAAGAGCTAGGTCTAATATAAGGTGAAGAGCTAGGTCTAATATAACCTTTCTCCAATAGCTCTTCTAACTACTCTTTAAGCTCCTTCAATTCTGCCGGAGCCATTCTATAAGGTGGAATTGATATTGGTGCAGCACCTGGAAGAAGCTCGATAGGCAACTCAATTTCTCTTGGTGGTGGTAGTCTTGGTAATTCCTCTGGAAAGACATCCGGAAATTCCCATGATCATAAGAATTTCTTCTAGCTTTCCTCCATCTACCTTCGTGTCTACCACATATGCCAAGAATGCTTCATGTCCTTTCCTCATCATTTTCTCTACTATCAAAGCTGAAATAATTCTAGGTGGGCACCTTCCCTGTCTCCTATAAACACCACCTTTCTATCTTTGTCCAACTCAAACTCTACTGTCTTTTGTTTGCAATCTAAATTGGCATTATATTTTTCTAACGTATCCATGCCCAAAATCACATCTAATCCCTCTATCTTTAATGGCATTAAATCTACCACTAATTATTCTCCACCAATGTATATTTTGCAATTTCTATAAACTTGAATAATAATGATATACTGGCCAATTGGGGTGCTAACCATCAAAGGACCATCTAATGAGCTCAAACTTCTACCATGCACAATTCTACTTGACAAAACAAATGAATAAGTAGACCCTGGATCAATTAGAACAATAATATCATCATTAAACAATTTAACCATACCAATCACAACCTCTAGAGTTGTTTCTGCGTCTTCCCTCGTCATTGCAAATACCCTAGCTGGTGCGTGCCCCCTCGGTCTTCCTAGAAGATTCACTTTCTTGGCTACCTCAGAACTTCCCACTTTAGTTGTAGTTTTGACTTCTATAGTCCCTTTATGAATCTTGCATCAGAGTTCTCTCCCATCTTGCATACTGTAGGCACTCTCTAGCCATGTGCCCCTTTTCTCCACAGTTAAAACAAGCTCCAATCAGCATATAACACTCCCCTTTACGGAATTTGCCTCAATGGTCGCATTTGGAAATGGAAGGCTTATCCCCCTCTCCCCTTCTACTAACTCTCACCATTGAGGCTTCATGAGAAATAGTTCTCATCTATTTGGACCTGCTTGTGCCGCTGCTCCTATCCTTAGACTGTATGGGAAAAGTCCTGGCACTCCTTTATGACATAGGAGCACTACCTCTCCTCCTGAACTATTCTCTCCCTTTTCTCTTTCTGTTTATGACGCTCTTTATATTCTCCACATTCTCAACCCTTAACACCACTTCTACCAGCTGTTGAATGTCACAGAAATTTTCCGCCACCACTTTTTCTCTGATGGCTAAATGCAATCCCGCTTCAAACCTACAACACTTAGCTGCTTTGCTCATCATCATCTCAGCTGCGTAAATTTGCGCTCATATTCGCTCACTGTCATCTCCCTCTGGGTGAGACTCAGAAACTCCCTTTGCTTCTGCTGGATATATACCTTAGACAAATGTTTCTTCTTATAAGCAGCTAGGAAGTCCTTTCATGTCAACACTAGCAGTTTCATCTGACTTTCCGGTACACTTTCCCACCAATGTAGAGCATCTCCCTGTAGCAAGCTTGCAGAATATTCAACCTTTTTATTATCCTCACAGTCCATTTGTTCCAATATCTTTTCTATCTTCCTCAACCATGTTTTAGGTTCTTCTGAATCAATTTTTCCATAAAAATCCACTACCTCATGCTTCCTAAGCTTATCAAATTGCTTTCCTTTCTTAGCTGGGGCTGAGGTAGAAGTTTACGGCATATGGCTCACGACCTGGACAAAGGCCTGAGCAAAGGCCTAGAACAGTCTAGGATCTAAGGAAGTAGGTACTTGCTCTTGCGGAAGAGGTGACTCATGTGTTTGTGATCGAGAGAGCCCACTACCATGCCATATAGAAGCCTCAATATTTCCTAGGGCTCTAGACTCATCAGTACCCTCCCCTCTTGGTGGAGAGTCAGGTGCAACAGATCCTTGCAAAACTCCTCATGTTCTTCTACGAGGTGACATCTTACTCCTTCAATTTAAACATTAACATTTAGCTTACATTTCATTTTAATCTTATTTCCTACATGTATGCATGATATGCATGTCACTTAAAGCAGTCAATCAATTCAACAATGCAAATAATAATTTATGGCACTACGTATTTCAAGCCTAGGAATCCATAAAAACCCTAAACTCTGATACCAAAGATGTTGGGGCCCAGGTCTTGGTACTTATTATAGGGTGACAATATGTGTCAGTCAGGTAAGGATCATGTGAGAGAAGGGGTGGGTGGCTGGCTAAAGGCTTCAAATTTGTAATGAGAATAACAGCGCCAAGACTGGCAGACTTTATCGCGGCATGGTAAATGTTTCGCCATAGCGAAACTTGGGAATATTACTAGGGACCTTTCGGGAAACGTTCATTGTGGTGAAGTTACAAGGTGGAGCAAGAGCACCTTTTGGGAAAAGTTCTTCGTGGCCAAAGTCTAGTTTTGCGGTGGCGAAGTTGCAAGATCAAGTAAATGCACCCTTCGGGAAAAATGTGCCGCAACAAAAGTCTAGCTTTGCCGTGGCGAAGTTACGAGATTGAGCCAAAAGCACCCTTCAGGAAAAGTTCGTTGCGGCAAAACCTTCGAATCAGCAACCCAGACCTAACAATCCAACACTAATTTGTACATACAATTCCAACAACAATTAACAACTCAAAAAAATAGATAAGAGCATGTACAAAGGAAACTTCTTCAACTTAATCTCATTACTTAAACAAAACAGAGTTTGAGCATAGCTTTAATTACATATCAACAGCTACATCAATAGCTTAATACAAAATACAAATGGATGCTCATGTTTGATATGCTTATAAAGCTACTAAAAAATAGTCAAACTAACTTAGTGACTAAATGTAGCTATCTTGGAGTTTGCCAAAACTTTGCAAAGATCAACAACCTTCTTGTTCTACACCTGAGGAGTGAAAAATAATGGGTTGAGCTATGAGGCTCAATGGCTAATATATTTATAACCATTGGTAACGAGCACACAAATCAAGCATATATATCTATATCTCATTTTAATCTAGCAATTTAAATCATCACTCAAAAACTCACAGTTAAGGATGTTATCACTTAAAAAATATCACGTATATTTAACCATCAAAACATAACACTCAATTGTATATCATGCTCAACAAATCAAAATGAATGCACAAACATAATGGCTTGAGAGTCCCATGGATCAAAATGAAGAAATCGAAGTTTACGTCATAAACTAAATGAGTCTGTTTCTTAGGAGCTCATGTGCCACAAGCAAGCAGTCGGGAGAAGGCTTTAAGTCAATGTGTATGTGACGAACGAAATGGTATCTCTCTTGCCCATACACAAGTAAACTTTTATGCTCAATTCATTTCATCACATGTTCATACTTTCATGCTTCTTATGCTTTTTCCTCTTTTGATTATACAAAATATTGTAACATCTTTCAAGACATAACATGATAAAGCACCTTAGAGCATTCTTCAACAATCACAACAATTTAGGTCAAACAATTTAGCACACATATACAAGCAAGAAAAATGGGCCCATTTACCACAATAACTATAAATATATTACCCACCTAATTTGCTTGGAAATCCAAACTCAAGTTTGCCTTTCCTTTTGCTCTTGCATGGGATTTTCTTGGTTTCCTTCAAACAAACCAATTTTTGTTCAAATCGATGTTCAAATAGAAAATCCATAATGCTTCAATAATCAAAATAAATAAGAAAATTGATTTTAGACTCAATCTACCCATAGTTTATCTAGGCTAGCAAAACTAAAACCTAGTTTAAAAATCCATGAAAATCAAATGGGTTCCTTGGTTCTCTTCTTTCTTTCCTTTATTTCCACCCCGAAGCTCATTTCTCTAATCCCTTTTCTTCCCATGCAAGAAGAAAAGAAGATTAAGATTACCTAAAACAAGTTGATTCCTCTTCCTTCTTCTTCTTTCTCCTTCTCCACGTTTTACTTCTTCTTTCCTAGCTTCTCCCACATTTGCTCCTTCTTCTTTCTTTCTTCTTCATGTTTTTCTTCTTCTCTTTCTTATTCAATACCACTTTTGTTTTTTATCTTTCCAAATTTACCCTTCCACATTTAATGAAATGCCTACTTACTCCTTTAATCTATTAAATACCATATTATGCCTATTATACTCTAGCTTAATTCTAACATTTCTATTCAAAATTCTAATTTCTACTTATGCTTGCTAAATTGATGGACTAAATTCTAAAATAAACAAACAAATAATTAATTAATTAATTAAAAAAATTTGAGGTCCAACACCAAAACATATAACATTATGACCAAATGGAATTCTCAATTTAGACTATATATTATAACCAGAAAAATTATTGCTCGAATGGTCTAATAAATTAGCATTAGTTATACAGTTAGAAAAACCTTTTGAAAGGATTAATAAATATAAGTACTTTATTAAATTTTATTACCTACAAAACTACTGGTATAGTATTAACTTTTTTATTAGATAATGAAATATGAATAAAAAATACTAATGAATTTCTTCATGCTATTGAACCCATAAAAGCTTTTCATGTAGTTACAAATGAAGTTTACAAAGAATTTATTGGGATAGATATAACTTCTTATAAACATTAAATTGAAAATGAAGAAATAAAAAAGGACTCCCAATGGCATTTAAATAATATACGCATATGTGATATCCGTTTTTCAAGTAACCGAAAAATTAAATCAATTAGAATTCTATCTCCTTAATAATCTTACTCTACAAAATGAAAAAGAAATCTTAATAGAACAAGTATGTAGTGAACATCCATTTAACCCTATAAAAAATATTAATAATCAATTAATTGAAATAAAATTAAAAACTCCTATAAAAGAAGTTAATATTAAAATAATATACCATATTCACAACAGGATGTACAAGAATTTATTAGTGAATGTTCCGAGTTATTACAAAAACAACTAATTTCACCAAGTACAAGTAAACATTTAGCTCCTGCCTTTTATGTAAAAAATCATTCTCGAAAAAAAGAGGAAAAAGAAGAATGGTAATTAATTATAAAGAATTAAATAAAGCTACTTTAGGCGATGCATACAAATTACCCAGAAAAGATTATATTATTAGTAAACTAAAAGGACATCATTGGTTTACTACATTAGATGCAAAATTAGGTTATTAACAATTAAGATTACACGAAAATACAAAATCATCAGTAGCCTTTACTTGTCCACCATAAAAACATTATCAATAGAATACCTTTTGGATTAAAACAAGCCCCAAGTATTTATCAAAGATTTATTGATGATAATTTATAAGGACTAGGAGACTTTACACTAGCTTATATAGATGATAGTATTATATCTTCTAACAAAGATAAAGAAGATCATTTATGAAAAAAAGTAATAACAGTTCTTACTAGATGTAAAAAGAAAGGATTAATTTTAAGCAAAAAGAAGAATAAACTAGCACAAGAAGATATCGAATACTTAGGTATAGAATTCTATAATGGTTTTCTTAAATTACAACCAAATATTCTTGAAAAATTATATAATTTTCTTGACACATTAAAAAATATAACTCAATGGACATGGACTACGGAAGATACAAAAACAGTACAAAAATTTAAAAATCTTTGTAAGGATTGATCAACATTATACAATTATAATGCTAAGGATACATCGATTATACAAATAGATATAAGTATTGATATATAGGCCAGCTTTCTTCTAGCACAATTACCCAACTCAAGCAAATATCTTTTATGTAAATATATCAATGGAACCTTTAATCCTACTGAAAAGAAATATCCAATTATATAATTTTTTATAATTTATTCTTAATTGTGATATAGTTAATGGCATTAACATGTCACGTTATGTTAACTGACTCATTAAACTCGTGACGTGTGATCTATCATGTCTAATTAAATTTTAAAATTAAAAATATAGAATCAAAATAGAAAAAGAAAAGGAAAAAGAAGGAGCACGCATGATACTAATATCACTAACAACATAGCAAGTATCAAATCCTATTAATATAATGGCTAATAGTTTTAATCTTCCTATGTTGTAATTGATAACAACTAAGCTTAAATCAATCTTACGAATAATGTATTGGTGCCGATACCGAATTTAGTTTTAATACGATATTGTACCATTGTTGGTTAATATCGATTACCATTTCTGGTAATTTTTTAAATTTATAAAATAGTCTTTAGATTTTTTTTAAATTACAAATAGTCCTTAAATTTATTATACTATATAATTTATAATTTTACATCAACCATTTCTCAAAAATCATAAAAATAGAAATTTAAAATAACAACAATTTATTTGTTTTTATTAATATTATCTTCACATATTTCACATATAAATAATAACAATAATTAATATGAATCATATAATAAACAATAATTATATCAAAATTTCAAACAAAGTTTTTTTGACACATTTATTATTAACAATATCTCGATATTGGAATTTAACAATTTGGACTTCATTATTGGATCAAAGTTTATCACATACTCAATAGGTGAAATTGGACTTAAGATGTAACACTAATTATTCAAATTATTTATTAAACTCCAAATTATTTAATTTTGTTACTTAACTTACAGAGTAAATAAGTTGGTTAATTTACATATGTTTAGTCAATATAATTTCAAAAATGAAGAAAAAGAAAAGAAATTACCTTAACTTTTGTATATAAACTTTATTAATCTAATTGACTGGTAACATCAAGCAAGTTTTACATTCAATATTACCCACTATAACTCTAAACAACTCTAATTGTATGAATTCTATTTTTGGTACATTTAAACTAATGATAAAAATTTAAGGAATACTTAGTAATCATTTAAAATAAATTTGGATTAGTATTCATTTATTTATTTTTTTGATTAAGTCATTATATATTGTTGGGTAAATTATAATTTAAATTTAGAACTTTATCTAATTTTATAACACTAGATATAATTATAAATTATATCAATCAAG
>JAOTAX010051596.1:0-10330 GCA_025629825.1 Erythroxylum guanchezii | reverse complement strand
AGAAGGGTTTCTGCGACGTCTTAATAGCTTCTACGACGTCTAAAAGACGACGCAAAATGTATGTTTTTGTTGTAGTGGATGAGAGTGCTTTTACATTTGAGTGGTTGTTCGACACATTTGGTAGAGCCATGTTTGAGAAAAAGCCTACAACTATTCTTACTGATCAGGATGCGGTGATGGCAAAGGCATTAGCTTCAAGATGGCCTAAAACTCATCATCGACTGTGTATGTGGCACATTTATCAAAATGTTGCAATCTATTTGAGTGGTGTTTTTTTTCAGTTTAAAGATTTTTCACAGGATTTCATATCATGCATATATGACTATGAAGAAGAATATTTTTCCAATGCATGGAATAAGATGCTACAAAAATATGAACTTGATGATACTGATTGGTTGAAACATATGCTTCATATAAAGGAAAAATGAGCTTTAGTTTATAGACAATAAATGTTTTGTGCAGGCATGACCACCACCCAACGAAGTGAGAGCATGAATATCATTGTAAAAAGGTACGTGAGTTATCAGCATAACTTTTTATAATTTTTTAATCACTTCCAGAGGCTTATTGATGATTGTCAATTTGACGAGTTAAAGGCCAATTTTAGAAGTAATGTAAGCACTCCAACATTGTCAGCACCTATTCAAATTTTAAAGCATGCAACTACTGTCTACACGCCAGAAGTGTTTAAATGTTTTCAAGATCAATGAAATGATTCAAGTTTTCTTCTTTGCGGTGAAGATGGTACAGTTGCAAAATATGAGATCAGTGTTGTAGGGAAGAGCTACTCTAATATGGTCACTTATGATTCATCAAATGATGAAGTTCATTATAGTTGTCAGAAGTTTGAGTTCGCTGGCATTTTATGATTTCATGTGTTGAAGGTTTTTAATTTGAAAAATATTTTAAGAATACCAAGTAAGTATATTTTGAAAAGATGGACACGGAAAGCAAAATCGTGGTACATTGATAGTAAAAACTCCACTATCAATGAAAGTGAAATGGATCTTAAAATGTTGTCAAGTATAAGCTATAAAGAATTATGTGCATTAAGCATGCGATTGGTTCTAAGAGCAGCTGAGAAGAGAGATTGTGACACCCTAATACCCCCTGGGAGGGTACGGGGTGCCATGCAAACAACATAACATACTGAATACGAAACATTTCAAAACATACGAAACATTTTACACATGCATTTTCAAAATCTCAAACAAACATATGTTATAAATCGTAATTTCAGAAACCAGCCTGAATTAAGGTTATTACAAAACTTCAAACCAAAATCCAAAGTCATACACATCATATACAAGTCCAAAAACAAACTTAAGAATACATTTGAGTAAAACAAAACTCATACTCCTTTGGTCATTTCGGTTGACTTGTCTCAGTCCCTACGTTCGTCTCTTTAAACCTATACGGGGCAAATCCATCGTGCTAAGCATATAGCTTAGTGAGTAATAACTAATCTATATATAAACTGACAAATCATCACAATGAATCATGTAACAGCATCAACGTGCATTCAAAGATTTCTTTAAAAGTAAGTCGGACAGAAAGCATTTCAGAACAGAGTTTTATAAATAACCGAACTGCATAACATAAGAGGATATAAACCCTTCAGAATCAAAACATAATTTAGTTTATGACAAAATCAAACAGATATCAGAATACAAACCAGATGACTGCTAAATCCATTTACAGAAGCGGGTAATGGGACCTACACAAAAGAGACCGAAGTCTCGACACCGAAGTGTCATAGAAGAGAAGACACCGAAGTGTCAATAACAGAAGACACCGAAGTGTCGATATCAGAAGACACCGAAATGTTGATAACAGAAGACACCAAAGTGTCACAGAAGCAGCTACAGACCCTTCTAGGCATGCCTATTTACCCACAACTAGGACTTAACAGAATCAAAACATAAATGTCTGAAATTCAATTCACATATCAATCAGACAGCTTTGCAAATCATTCAATGAATCAAAATCAGTAGAAACAAAATAGTCAAAACAAAACTATCAAAATTGATCATCTAAATTACATACAAAAGCTCCCTGTTACGTTATTGCCTCGAAGTCCTGACAATATCTAGAATTGGTTGCTCTAAGGGTTCCTCTAAAACATTCAATACAAACATACATTACTATTGTGCACAAATATGAATTCAATTATACACACTCATGTATACTGAATATGTATGATGTATGTTCATGTCAAAAAAATCCGAGTTTCTTATCCTTAATCTTATCGTATTATCGATCATGTGAAACCATACTCAATCCCTCAATCCAGATTTCTTTCACAATTCACCTTTTGGTCCACTTTGCTCAATTATTCTCATCAGGAAGGTGTGGTAATTAGGTAATACTTCCTTCTAGAAAGTTTTCCCTCTTTTTCTTAGGTTTCTAATGATACCAAGTTCATCCAATTTGGTTTAGTATACTGAAAGGTATACTTAAAAGCTTTTGGACTGTTTTTAAGCTTCAGCAGAATTCTTATGTCAAATTCCAATCAGATTCTGAAATTCTTAGAGGCAGAATTAGAATTTAATCCCTTCAGACAATTTGTATCCTTATGTCTCTAGTTTACTCCAATTCAAAAAGCATCACATTTGGATGTCTAGAGAAGAAGTTATGGTCGAAAGAAGCAGACTGTTTAGTTTGTAAAAGGCTTTCAAGTGTGACAGATAAGGACAAAAATGTTAGACGATGGTAAACACACTCAGTCAGACCCGTCCGACGTTCATCAGTCAATCTCTCTCGAATGATTTCAGATGGTTATAACTATTGGTGGAGATAAAGATCAATGTTTTATGAGTCCAATGGTTTAAGTCCCATGTCAATTGGAAGTCGGACGAAGGAGATATAGCCAAAAGGGTGAAAGATGTTCCATCAGCCTTCAATGTTCAAAGTCGCAATCATCTAAAGACGATAGCAGGGTCGACATAGTGATCGTCTAAAGACGATAGCGGGGTGCGATTGTTTGAACTCGCAATCATCTATGATCGTCTGCGTTTGCGATCATTTGCGTCTGCGATCGTCTGTGATCGTCTGCGTTTGCGATTGTCTGTGATCGTCTGCATCTACGATCGTCTAAAGACGATAGGGGGATTGACGTGGCGATCGTCTGAAGATGATAGGGGGATTGACGTGGCGATCATCTGAAGATGATAGCAAGGTTGTTTGCGATCGTGTGGAGACAATAGCAGGGTTGATCTGAACATTAGCGTGCTTCGTCTGGACGATCCTTCTCATCATAGACCATCATCTTACAACCATTTTCCAACTCTAAATTCCATCTTTACACAAATCAGGTTCAAGTTTACAATTCAAAAGTCACAAATCCGAAACTCCAAATATGCTTCCTCTCTCTACTGTAAATTTTCAAAAGCTCAATCTCACATCAGTTAACTCAAATAACTTTCAAACAATTCTTCCAACTCATTTCTAGCTCCAACTCAACACAAGTGGAATAAAATCCAAAATTCATATCCAATTCAAAAATCGATAAAAACATGCATGTTTCCATTGTTCTACACTTTTCTATCTACCATCTGATGCATTTTTCCTTTCTCATAGATTTCTGCATCATTTTCATTTTACTCAAATTATCACAAGTATTTCAATCTAACATGTGCATTATCAAAATACCATTAAAACATCATCATAATCACTTACTTGGTCCAGCTCAAATTCCAGCGATGAAGTTTTCGGTGGATGAACAAAACCAAGGATAAATTAGAATAAACACTCTCTATATGAACTGAAATTCTCTCTTTGGTGTAAGATTCAAATGCCAAATTCACAACAAATAGTACTTGGTGTTTTCGGTGTTGAACCTAACCGAATGAAGAACAACACCAACTACAGATGTGGTTTTGCTTAACCTACGTGAGTTATTTTGCATGTCCTACACGTTTAACTATTCAACACTGCCACATGAAACTCAAACAAGTATGCCACTTATCACAATTTAATCACATTGAATAACTCAATTATGCAAAGCATCCTATGCATTAAAATTCTTTAATATTCTAACCTCTAATATTGGGCGTTACAATTCTTCCCTCCTTAAGAAATTTTGTCCTTGAAATTTACCTGATCCGAATAGTTTCGGATATTGAGCTCTCATGGTTTCTTCCGGTTCCCATGTTGCTTCCTCAAGTCCATGATGTTGCCAGAGTACTTTTGCCAAAGGCACTGACTTGTTCCTGAGTTGTTTAACTTCTCTGGCTAATATCGAAATCGGCCCTTCTTCATAAGACCTATTTAGTTACACTTGAATTTCCTGCATAGGAATATTGTGTGAAGCATCAGACCAATATCTTCTTAGCATCGAAACATGAAACACATCATGTAGCCTAGCCAATTCTTCAGGCAGAGGCAACTGATAAGCTACTAGTCCAATTCTTTTCAGAATTTCATAAGGACCAATGAATCGTGGACTAAGCTTACCCTTCTTTCCAAACCAAAGTATGTGTTTCCATGGTGACACTTTCAAGAATACCTTATCACCCACTTGATTCTCAATATCCTTCCTTTTTAGATCAGCATAAGATTTTTGCCTATCACTGGCAGCTTTTAATCTTTGTTGAATAATCTGAATCTTTTCTTCAGTATCTTTCACAATTTCTAGCCCGATCATCTTGTTTTCACTCAACTCAATCCAATGTACTGGAATTCTACACTTCCTACCATACAACGCTTCATAAGGTTCCATGCTAATGCTCGTCTGATAACTGTTATTGTAAGAAAAATCCATCAAAGTCAGATAATTATCCCAACTCACGGGAAACTCTAACATATAACCCCGCAACATATATTCTAATATCTGTATAACTCATTCAGATTGTCCATCTGTCTGGGGATGGAAAGCAGTACTAAATTTAACCTGAGTACCCAATGCTTTCTATAAACTTTTCCAAAAACTCGACGTAAATCGAGGATCATGATCAGAAATAATCGACGATGGTACTCCGTGCAGTCTTACTATCTCATTCACATACAAATTTACAAGCCTATACAAAGAATAGTCAGGACGAAGAGGCAGAAAATGAGCAGATTTGGTAAACTTATCTACAATTACCCATACCGCATCATGCTTCCTTTGAGTGAGAGGAAGTCCAGTGACAAAGTCCATGGTAATGTTATCCCATTTCCACTGAGGAATAGAAATAAGATGTAACAAACCAGATGGGACCTGATGCTTAGCTTTAACCTGCTGGCATGTTAGACATTTTGCTACATAATCCACAACATCCTATTTCATACCTGACTACCAGTAATACTGCTTCAGATCCTAATACATCTTGTTCCCACCCGGATGCATAGTAAATACTGTATTATGAGCCTCAAACAATAGCTTCTTCTTCAATTCATCGTTAACTGGCACACACAACCGATCATTATAATATAATTTACCATCTCCTTGCACAAAAAAACAGACTATTTACCTTCCTGAGTAACCAAGATAAGTTGTTTTAACTTATCATCAGCTCTCTGAGCATCACAAATTTCTTGCCTCAACTTAGGCCTTGCTTTTAACTGAGCTATTAAAGCTCCATCAGATTCAAGTTCTCATTCACCTCGCTTCACTGATAATGTTGAAATTTTCTTCCAACTCAAGGCATCTGCCACAACATTAGCCTTACTCAGATGATAATCCACAATACAATCATAGTCTTGAAATAGTTCCAACCAACGTCGTTGTCTCAATTGAGTTCTTTTTGGGTAAGCAAATACTTCAAACTCTTATGATCTGTGAAAATTTTACACTTGATTAACCAACACACTACTACCTAGAGGAGTGGTTACATGGATATCATACTCTAACTGATCTATAAGCATCTCCTTATCAAACATTTCTCCAGCACAGATATAAGAATGCATAGATCCAGGATCAATTAATGCATACATTTTATAATCAAATAGAGAAACAATACCAGCAATAACTTCAAGTACGTCCTAACCCTCAAGAGCTTTCAATGCATAAGCTCGAGCCAAAGCAGAAGGCACAGCTAGTCAATTCACAGTTTCTGAGTGAGAACTTAGATTAGGTCTATTCTGCCTAGATCCTCCTCGACCTCTACCACATCCTTTGTTCCCAGCAGATGCATGAAAAACCTCTCGACTGGCTTGTGATGTTTGAGCTTGGTTGAGAGGGCAACTGGCTATCTTATGCTCAGTACTGCCACATCGAAAACATGCTCTTGTAGCCCTCCTACAAACACCTCAATGATGCACAGAACAATCAAGGCACTCCGGGGGATCAGAACGTCGGCCTTCTAATGACCCCCTATAGGAAGCAACCAAAGAGGGAAAGTTTTGTCGCCTTCCCTGAGTCACAGATCTCTGAGTAACTTATGGTGCAGAAGAAGCACCTTCCCTACTTCGTTTGCTTGAGGACTGACCTCTTCTACCTAAACCCCTCCTCTGACTTCTTTCTCTCCTAACTATCTCCTGTCTCTCTATTGTCATTACGGCCTGTACCAGCTGATGGTACGTCACTTGCTGCGACAGAGTAATTGCTGTCAAATGCTCCTTGATGGAATCATGCAATCCATCCTCAAACTAGTGACATCGGAACTCCTTAGTGAGTACAGATTCAGAGGCATACTAGCTGAGTCGGTTGAATTCCCAATCATACTCAGCAACTGACAAATTCCTTTGCTTCAGATTCAAAAATTGCTTCCATTTATCCTTTCTGTAAGCCTCCGTCACATACTTAGTTTTAAATTCTTGGGCAAAGAAATCCCAAGTCGAGGGTACCGGCAGCTAAGGACTTCTCATAATGAACTTCCACCATTCATAAGCTGCTCCCTGTAGTAGGGATACGGCACAGTGTACTATCTGCTCTGCTAGACAATTAATCTCATCCAATATCCTCTTCACCTTCTCAATCCAGAATTTCGCTCTTTCTGATTCCTCCAAAGATGTCCCAGTAAATTCTTCCGCTCTATACTTCCGCAGCTGATCAATTGGAGCCCTGGGTGCCATCATCCGATGCAGCAATGTCATCATATCCTAGGATAGCTTAATCAAAGCCACTCCCTAGCCTGGAGGAGGAGGTAGCATCTCAGCTTCACCTCGATTGACCCCAAGGGTCCAAATATTTCTGGACGAGTTTGCTTCGGCTGATTGCTCTCAGCAACTTTGTCAACAAAATCGCGAGATCCTTCCATCGTCAATTCTATAGAAAAAACATGGGACACCGCATTAGGCCAAAACACAACTTATACACTTAATAGAAGCAATAGTTAAGCACTTGTTAAACCAGAATCGCCTAAACCATGCTCTGATACCATAAAGAAGTGGCACCCTAATACCCCCTGGGAGGGTATGGGGCGCCATGCAAACAACTTAACATATTGAATACGAAACATTTCAAAACATACGAAACATTTCACACATACATTTCCAAAATCTCAAACAAACATACGTTATAAATCATAATTTTAGAAACTAGCCTGAATTAAGGTTATTACAAAACTTCAAACCAAAATCCAAAGTCATACACATCATATACAAGTCCAAAAACAAACTCAAGAATACATTTGAGTAAAACAAAACTCAGACTCCTTTATCCATTGCGGTTGACTTGTCCTAGTCCCTATGTCTGTCTCTCTGAACCTACACGGGGCAAATCCACCGTGCTAAGCATATAGCTTAGTGAGTAATAACTAATCTAGACATAAACTGACAAATCATCACACTGAATCATGTAACAGCATCAACATGCATTCAAAGATTTCTTTAATAGTAAGTCGGACAGAAAGCATTTCAGAATAGAGTTTTATAAATAATCGAACTACATAACACAAGAGGGTATAAACCTTTCAGAATCAAAACAAAATTTAGTTTATGACAAAATCAAATAGATATTAGAGTATAAACTAGATGACTGCTAAATCTATTTACATAAGCGAGTAATGGGACTTACACAGAAGAGACCGAAGTCTCGACATTGAAGTATCACAGAAGAGAAGACACCGAGTGTCAATAACAGAAGACACCAAAATGTCGATATTAGAAGATATCGAAGTGTCAATAACAGAAGACACTAAAGTGTCACAAAAGCAACTGTGGACCCTTCTAGGCGTGCCTATTTACCCACAACTAGGACTTAACATAATCAAAACAGAAATGTCTGAAATTCAATTCACATATCAATTAGACAACTTTGCAAATCATTCAATGGATCAAAATCAGTAGCAACAAAACAGTCAAAACAAAACTATCAAAATTGACCATCTAAATTACTTACAAAAGTTCCATGTTACTTTATTGTCTCGAAGTCCCAGTAATATCTAGAATCAATCGCTCTAAGGGTTCCTGATAGGATTGAATTATCTTATATTTTCTTATGTATTTTTCTATGATTTCAATCCTATTTTTAAGATAAAATGCTTAACTGATGTTCAATTTGCGTTTACTGCTAGGTTGGATATGCTAGTATATTTTTGAAACAAAAGAGACATTTTAATTGTCTAACCAAATGAGCATTAAAGGTGGAGACATTTTTAATGGTCGGATAAATTAGCTACAAAAACAGATGAGAAATGCATCACACGCTGCCATAAATCAATAAATCAAGGAGACAAGCACAAGCACGCAACATATACAGGTGGAATCAACACATTAGCTACTTAGGTGGAGACAAATTAATTGTCTAATTTAAATGGCCAGAAAGCAAGGGGAATCGGCGTAGCTGTATGGAACAGGTGGCA
This sequence comes from Erythroxylum guanchezii, assembly GCA_025629825.1. Classification (NCBI taxonomy): domain Eukaryota; kingdom Viridiplantae; phylum Streptophyta; class Magnoliopsida; order Malpighiales; family Erythroxylaceae; genus Erythroxylum; species Erythroxylum guanchezii. Next base: position 1,604 of record JAOTAX010051596.1, on the reverse strand, counting down.
TTTCAATAAAAATCAAGGAAAGAAGGAGAAAGACACGGCAGCAGGGATTTAAAGAAGAGGTTGCATTTAATTGGGAAATCAGCAACAAATACAAGGGAATTAAATGAGACAAAATTAAATGGAGAGCAAGCAGAGTGTGCAGCGCTGAGATGGAGAACACAGCAGACGCATGAGATAAAAAAATCAAGGAGCAAAATTAAATTACCAAGCAGCGTTAAACATAGCTTGTAACGCAACAAGTGGACCAGTCAAATGGAAGCGCGCAATAGTCACACAGCCTAAGGAGGAGACACAATGAAGAGGGCAGAAATAAAAGGAACAAAATACAAGGGCAGCAGTAGAATGTAGGGACACGAGAGGGAACAGCCACAGGAGGCGCGGCTGGGGGCAGCAGCTCACGTGGGCGCTGGAGGCAGAGAGTAGGCGTGAGGAGGTGCGGCTTGGCTAGAAACGCACAGCTGGGGCGATAGACAACGTTGGAGCAAGGGTTTTAAGGAGTTGTGGTTTTTAATTGTCTTGTCAATAAACAGTATAGAAGAGTCACGCAGCAGATGCAAAAGGGATAGGCAGTGAACAGTAGCGTGAAGAACTTAAAACCCAACCTTATTTGTCCCATCAAAGGAATAGTGAACAATAGAAATTAGGGATTTTTGGTTAGGAATGAAGATGAGGGCTGAAACAATTATTCGAAAAATACCTATAAAGGGCTAAACATCCCAACGTCGGTTCGGAGGTAAAATCGACGCCGATGACTCGGGCTAAGTATTATTTTAATTATTTTTTTGTTCTTTCTCTCATTAGAAATTGATTGTGTTATCCTATTTTAATTTTGGGTATTGCGTATAGATAATCGACTTTTCGTAATTGTTCGGTTATTTGTGTGTGAACTTGTTGGGTATTGTTGGAACCCCACCTTGGTGAGACACGTGTCCGACGTCCTACGTGACATCTGGACGCGCATCCCACGAGGGAGGGATTCCTCACCACAGAAGAAATCTCAAAATCAAACTTAGTTCGCTGACTTCCGAAGGGATCTTGACAAATTCACCTTAATTGGCTCTATACAATTGCTCTACTTAGGGCCCACAACTTAATCTGACACTTAAGCTAAATTGAAAATTTCATGTCTCTAGGTCAAAAGGAATTAGAAAACTCCTCAATCGGATCTCTATAGCTCGCAAAATTGCTCAAAAACGGAATCGTACGCAATATCATCACATAATTTACTCGCTTTCATTTTATCCGAAATTTCAACTTAAACTCGAAATTTCTAAAATTTGCACACAAAAGGGAAGAAAAATTGTTTAAAAGACCAACGCTTCGGCAACCGAGTCAAACGAAGGTCAAACGAAATAGTTATAAGCGAAATAGTGAGTTCTAGTATTTTAAACCGCAGAAGTTCCAAAATTCATAACTTTTTACCTAGAATTCGAAATCATTCAAACTTAGTGCCAAAAGAAAGCTGGAAGAAAACTCTATAACTTTCCAGAAGGATTTAAAACCTAATTCGGCTATTAAAAGGGTCCTAGGTTGCGTCAAAGTTTCAGCTCAAAAGGGACCAATTGGAAGTTCTCCTAAACAAGACCAAAAGTTTGGAAAATCAT
>JAOTAX010051500.1:0-10335 GCA_025629825.1 Erythroxylum guanchezii | reverse complement strand
AAATATGAATATGTGTAAAGATAAGGTCGAGTTGAAATATGAATTTGTGTATGGATGAGGTTGAGTTGAAAGAAAGGTAAGAGTGATATAGAAACCATTGTAAATTTTAGGTTAAGGGGTTGTGATTCCAAGGGTTTCGTTGCGACAAACCTTTCCCAAGAGAAAATTCTTACTTAATCTTGGCGGCGAACTTTTCCCGAAGGTTCTCAGCAGAAGTTCCCGTCTGTTCGCCGCGGTGAAACATAGAGTTTGCTGCGATGAACTCACCATTTGCTTCCGAAGGATTTTTCCTTCCAAATGAAGGGTTTTCGATAGTAAAACGCTCACGGTTTTTAATGAGTTCCAAGAATTGGGCTCTGGAAAATCGAGAACCAACAGTTTTGGTATCAGAGCATGAAGATGAACCGAAAATGGTTAAGGAGATTTCATTGGAATACGCTCACATTTTATGGTTCAAGGATTGGACTCCAGAAATGGGATCCAATATGTTTGGTATCAGAGCCAGTACCGGGCCGATGGGCCAGTGAGGATGTTGGGCCTCCACGAGGAGAGAAATCCCACATGGATTAGGAAGGAGAACGGAGCACTCTTTATAAGGGTGTGGATACTTTCCCCTTACAGACGCGTTTTTCATGCCCTAACGTATCGAATCCTATCAGAATTTCGAAGTTACACGTGCTTGGGCAAGAGTAGTATCAAGATGGGTGACCTCCTGGGAAGTCCTACGGGAGTAATGTCCTAAAGCGGTCTACACACTGGAAAAGCAAAATCATGAGGGTGTAGACCACGAGCCACTTAAAAATGCCCAAAGCGGACAATATCTGTAAATGGGTAGCGGCCTACACACTGGAAAAGCCAACCGTGAGGGTGTAGACCCGGAGTCACTTAAAAAGGACCAAAGCGGACAATATCTGCAAACGGGTGGTCTGGGTAAAGGAAATTTCATTAGAATATGCTTACGTTTTATAGTTTAAGGGTTAGACTCTAGAAACGAGGTCCAACACTCTTGCTACCTATATGTGAGGCGCCGTCTTAGCCTTACCTTTATTTGACCAGGTTATTCAAAAATCAAACGCGACTCAAAATTCAATTAACTTAGGATTGACCCGTTAACTTGAGGGTAAATCCTTTACTTGTCTAGTAAAAATAAAAACAAGGAAATAATATCATTCCCAATCATTGAAGCTAATCTTTTGATTGAGATTGAAACATAAATTATTTCTACAAGATAGAAAATTACAAGGAAGTTAAATCTACAATCATATAAATTCTTTGATACACATTTCCCATTAAGATATAATTAAATAAAGCTTAGCTAATAATGAATCTTTGTTATTGACATGATTATAAAAATATCTTATTTGTAAGTTAAAGATTGTTGTATGCTTTTAAAAAAATTCTGAAGGAGCTTCTTTACAAAGTACAGAAATATCCTAGTTATATAACATACAGCTAATGCAGCTTTTCATACCAAAACTGTGATTTTGAGATGACATTCATGTGTATTAGTAGTATCCAAAACAATGACTTATCCCATTACTATTGAGCCTATACATGATTGGAAAACATATCTCAGAATCAAAGTTATGAATACCGTACTGTACTGGTACCAGTCAGTACCAGGTATCGTTTCGGATAATTTTTTAAATTTATAAAATAGTCCCTAAAATTTACAAAATAGTCCATTAGTATATTGTACAGTTGTACTATATACTTTATTAATTTACTGTTTACATCAACCATGTTTTTAAAAATCTTAATAATAAATAATAATGATAATTAATATGAAATAACAATAATTTTTAAATAGTTCACATATAAATAATAACCACAATTAATATAAACAAAGACAATCATCATCATACAATTATAAAATTAAAAATAATACAAAGTATTAAAAATATTACAATAATACAATTTCATCATTTTAATAAATAATATTACATCAAAAGATTCAAAACATCCAATAAAAAAGAACAATAAATGTCGTTAAACAATTTACAAATAGAGTTAATGATGAAGAAATAATCAAGTAAAAGTTAAACATGAAACAAAAACATTACAATTATATTACATATATAGAATTTAGCATAAACATCAAATATAATTAAAATTAAAAGAAGAGGAAAAAAATCTGGAATTTAATCGTCAATGGGAGGAAACCCGCTATAACTGCACTGACCCCAGTTATCATTTGGTACAAAATCCTCATCATTGAGAGGAGCTTCATCATCATTATCATTCAAATTTAATACACCAAATGATATGTCAATGCTTTCCCATCCAAGATTATCTTTCAAATCATTCACATTTACCAAATTCAGTTCTTCAAAAACCTAATCTGCCAAAAGATCAATATTATCAATGGAAATTGGATCAGTTAAACTACTTGTGCTATTAAGACTCCTAGTAAACAATTAAATTTAATTATTAGAAAATTATAAGAAATTATATCAAAATTAATAATGAAAATAATGAAAATAACATACCTTTCTCGAAGCTTTAAATTGTAACAAACATAAACCAAGTCATTCAACCTCTTATTCTCCAATCTATTCCTTTTCTTTGAGTGGATAAATTCAAATGTGCTCCAGTCTCGTTCACACCCGGTTGCACTCACACATTGTCATAAAATATTAATCACAAACCTCCTCAATTCTAGAACACTATATCTGAAATCAATTCTAGAACACTATATCTGAATTGATCCCACCAAGAAATTACAAGTTATAAGATAACAAAAGTAGTGTTATAAACAAAATAAAGTGATTAATTTTCAACAAATAAGAAATAGGAAATAAGTAATACCTGGAGAAAATTTTCCTCTTTGTCGAATAGCAATCGGCATTCCAAAATTCCCATAAGACAACTTATAAAGCTTCATTTGTGAGCTTAAAAGATTTTGCATTGCGTCATGAGAAACAATTGTTGTAATTGTGAAAAGCATTCCTCTACTAACTTCAGCTTGCTTTGCAATATCCAGTCTAAAATACACACTAGGATTCAAAAATGCCCCAGTTGCAAACAATGGAGAAGAAAGTTTTCTTTTCCTTCTCTCATTAATGATTGAGAGATATGGGATGTATAAAGAAGGCCTATTTTTCATATTGGCCTTGATTGCTTCTGTCGCTCTCTCCATAGCATCAAAAATATAACCCATTGTTGGCTTTTCTTCGCTATCAGCCAACCAAAGCACCCTCACCAAAGGCTCACAAACTTGGATAACAAATTGACAATGCAACCAAAATTCTCTATCTTCCGGTATAATACTACAAACCTCCATTTTAGTATTAGACCTAGCATGCTAAGATACAACCCACTTATCACTTGTAAACATTTGCCTTAACTCCTTCTTCATCAAAACAAAAGACTGAAGTGATAAGAAATTTATTGCAAATCTTGTCACAGCAGGGTGACACAAATTCCTACCATTGGTAAATCCTCTTCTCATCAAATTCAAAACCCATGCACAATTATAAATGAATTTTGTCACCTTTTTAGCCTTCTGCATAGTCTCATCAATAACAGGAAAATACTTAGGATCTCCTACATTCTCCAACATTAAGTCAATGCAATGTGCAACACAAGGAGTCCAAAAAAATGAATTATAGGTATTCTGTAACCTTTTCCCTTCCGCTTTATAAGTAGAATCATTGTCAGTAATAAACTGAACAATGTTTTCCACCCCTACTTCATTCACAACTTCATCAAATATCCCAAACAAAGTCTCAGCATTTCTAATAAGGCCAGATGCATTAATAGATTTCAAAAACATAGAACCATTTGTAGAATAAACCAAAAAATTTATAATAGGCTCTTGTCTCTTATTTGTCCAACCATCACACATAATTGAACATCCATAAGTACGCCAACTCACTCTTCTTTCAGCAAAATAAGTTCTAATTTCAGAAACAACACAACTTAAAAGTTTACCTCTTAAGTCATCAATCGATGGTCCTTTTTATCCTGGTCCATTAGAGGCTATTGCATCTATCATAGGATGGCGATAATAAGATTGAGAATCATTGAATGATGAACTTGTATCATACCACCATCTAACTACTGCCATATTGACATTGTGAGTCGCATCTCTTGATTGCATTGCACTACGAATTGAAGGTTGGGCTCCAGGAGTTGTTTGTGGTGCAAAGAAACTAGTCACCAGTCTTCTTCTCTTCCTCGCATCAAATTCTTCATGATCTTGGGGATGAGATGGAACATTACCATTACCACTACCACTACCACTTCCACCTTCAACATTTCCATAATCACTACGGAAACCAGAAAATGAACTTCCACTACCAATTTCAAAATTCAATCTTCCCCTTTTATCTTTCTCAAATTGATGTTCATCAAGCAATGTTTTCATCTGCCACTTCATATCATGACTTACCTTTTTACACGCTTCCACATCTCCTTTAACCCCAGCTAAATGCCTTTTTAATCGGGTGATTCCTCCACCTTCCAAATGCTTGTTATAAAACAAGAAAATGGTATAATTCTTTTGACCGAGAACCGTACCAGCGTGAGCCTAAGCTGGATCACTGTATCTTCCTGAAGTAGGTTGATCGGGAGTATTTGAACTTCCTTCCATTTATCTGCACACAAAAATAAATAACACATAATTTTAGTACACAGTGATAATTTGCATATCCTCTTATTTAATATAACTCATTCTGTATGATTACATTACATACAATTCAATTTTAGGGAACACAATTCATTATAAGTCAAAAGCTGACAATTCAAAACATTCAACATATATAATAACACAAAACAAAACAAACTCCAACAATCACAAAACATTTATAATTCCATTTTTATTTCCAACAATTTGCAATTTCAACATTTACAAAATAATTATAATTTCATTTCCATTCCATTCCATTTCTAACAATTTCCAATCCTAACAATTATAAATCAATCATAATTCTATTTCCATTCCATCCCATTTACAACAATTTCCAATTACAACAGTCACAAAACATTTATAATTTCATTTCTATTCCTAACAATTTTTAATAATTTCCAATCCCAACAATCACAAAACATTCATAATTCCATTTCTATTTCCAACAATTTCCAATTCTAACAATTACAAAACAATCATAATTTCATTTCCATTCCATTCCATTTCTAACAATTTCCAATCCTAACAATTATAAAACAATCATAGTTCCATTTTCATTCCATTCCATTTCCAACAATTTCCAATCCTAACAATTAGAAAACAATCATAATTCCATTTCCAACAATTTCCAATCCTAACAATTACAAAACAATCATAACTCCATTTCCATTCCATTTCATTTCCAACAATTTCCAATCCTAACAATTACAAAACAATCATAATTCCATTTCCATTCTATTCCATTTCCAACAATTTCCAATCCTAAAATTACCAAACAATCATAATTTCATTTCCATTCCATTCCATTTCCAACAATTTCCAATTCTAACAATTACAAAACAATCATAATTCCATTTCCATTTCATCCCATTTACAACAATTTCCAATTACAACAATGACAAAAACATTCATAATTTCATTTTACATTCCTAACATTTCCAACAATTTCCAATCCTAACAATCACAAAACATTCATAATTCAATTTCTATTTCCAACAATTTCTAATCCTAACAATTACAAAACAATCATAATTCTATTTCCATTTCATTCCATTTTCAACAATTTCCAATCCTAACAATTACAAAACAATTATAATTCTATTTCCATTCCATTCCATTTCCAACAATTTTCAATCCTAACAATTACAAAACATTCATAATTCCATTTTACATTCCATTCCATTTCCAACAATTTCCAATCCTAATTATCACAAAACATTCATAATTCTATTTCTAACAAACCATAATATTATATACACCATTTTATATTTCGTTCTTAAATATATATGTTGCTTTTATAATTCTTAATCGACATTAATAACTGTAACTATAAATTGGAATCTACAAGTATACAACATATTCACAAATCACAATTTGATAACAAATAGTTTTTCTGGAAATATTTATTACATCACTACTTTGTAGTTTGTACTTTCACACATTACCAATTTTAAATATTTATGATACCCTACACATATATATTACCATTCCATTAAAGTTCAACATCTTTTATAGTCAATTAATTATTTACCTAGCTAAAACTAATACTCAAATAGGCAAATACTATCATTAACTACAATCAAATTATTATTAATTTCTAATTGCATAATTTTATACTTAACTAATTATTTACCTAGATTCAATACCTAAATATTAAAAATAAATTACCATTTAACAAATATTAATTCTAGAAGTTGTAATGGCCTCAAGAATTCATTCTGGAAGTTGTAATTTGTCAGCTCTTGATCATGCTCTAAAATATCATGGCAAGTTGCTGAAAAGAATCCATAATGAAAATTGCAACAGAGAGATTTTCAGACGAACCAACAGACAAAAAATTCGGAGAGAACATTCCATATGCGGGACCAAACTAATCTGAAGCCGTTCATATTATAATGCCTGCATGAAAAATCGATGATGTCATAAGTAAATAAACACATCGTATTTCAATTGTGTATAAAGGGGCTGAAGAAAAAATTAACACAAAATTACAGATTAATTTCGTAATTAATCAATACAATTAATTAACCTTATAATTGCAACATGCTAGATTTAAGAATTGGATGAATAAATACTTGAAAATTGAGGAACAATTGAGTTCATTTTTGTTTTCTATGAAGCGAAGTGACAGAGACGCAGATGATTGACTATTGCTATTCCAAATCCTGAAAAACCACATACAGTTCTCAATGTGGTGACTGTATTTAGGATCGGTTAGTAGTAAGGCCTCCTGTGCACTACAAAATATGGGCTAAGCCTACCCATCATAGCAAGCCCATGAATATAGGTCCAATGACACATTGGAGAGAATTACCGAGCCTAATTATCTTGACATCTAATTAATCGAGGTTTATACAAAATTATGTTTATTGTTTATTATGTTAGTCCACAAAATTAATAATAAAATTCTATCATTTTGCCACTTGGACAGCAAAACCAATATTAATGAACAATAGAAACAAATTCTCAGATTAATATAACAATAAGTGGCCACAATAAGATGTCAAAGTAAAGCCAACAATCTCTTAATTATAAGTCTAAAATGAGGTTACAAGTACCTCAACAATATAAAAATCAGACTCAATAGGAGTACAAATATCATATATGCAAGATACCTATACTTAGATGACCTAAATAGAATGTATTATAAGGAACTGAACACAAAAAGGTAATCAATTTGTGCAATTCCAAATAAAATGACCCAAGCATCCACCTAAGATGCCAACTGAGATTTAACAAAATATCTCAGAACAACAAAATGAGGTTGATTACAAAATATCTCCAATAGAATGCCATATATATACAAACATGTAAATGTATCTGCGCAGTATATTAAAAATGTATATGGAAATAACAATAATAGCAACAATTATAAGCAAAAGTCTCTAGACTAAATAACAAAATAGACAAATATGATGTTGCTATAAAAAATATCATAAAAGACAGACTCCTACTAATCCAAGAAATCAAAAGATCTAAATAGACCCATATGAGTTACATAATTCACAAAAGCCTTAACAGTCAAGCCTTTGGTTAGAGGATCTGTCACCATAAGATCAGTGGGTATATGTTCTATACGGGTCTAAAACTCCTTAATCTTCTCTCTAACAAACATACACCTTGTATCAAAATACTTCGAACGCTTGGAGTTCTTGCATATTTAAGAGAAGATCATACGCAATTTCAACAATTTTAGTTAGGCTAAATACACGAGGGTCTGTTGGGGACTTCAACTCGGACACTGAAACTTTGCATAGTGCTTTAACAAAAGCTACAATTGCCTCACTATTCAGTCTTTGGCTATCAGGAAATACGTGATTCAGTAGATTCAAATTTGATATAAAATTATTAATCTGCTCTGGAGTCACTTGTCCTAGAGAATTTATTCCAGCAGTAGAACTGTCATATGAACCCCTACAACAACAACCATTACACCTGGATTTTGGAGAGTTCCCTTTTTCTTTAGAGAAGGATAAACTGTTGGCGACTTCATTGCTTTTTCATCTGTCTCAACATTAGATGTAGTGAAAAAAGATGCATCAGGAGGTGTGCTCTATCCGTGAGAGGCATGTTAGATTGTGTTCCCAAGCTTCTTGAAGATAGTTACCATCTTCAATCGCATGTTAAAATCACCTGTAATGTTATAGGGAATTGCAATGGAAGATCCTATGCTCTTAATCTTATGTAGGAAAATTTGTAGTAGATGGTAATGTTCTTTTACGAAGGTATGCTGAAATACAAATTCAAAGAATCTGTGATTTTATTAACTTAAATTGAATTTTTTGTCATATTTTAAAAAATTGTATTATTTCAAATTTCTTAATATATTGTAATATTATAAATTTTTAATGAAGACCGTTATTAATTATTAATCAAATTATTTTAGCAAGAAGTTTATTATATAATTAATTGTTACCATATAATAAATTTGATACGGAATAAAGATACTATAAGATATATTTTAAATAGTTAAAAATAATAGTGAATAAGAGTAAGTAAAATTATAAAAAGATGATTATATCTTCTGTCTTTAAATATTAAAAGAAATTAATTCATTTTGAAATTAAAAAAGTGTAAAATTAAATTATATGTAATTCTTGCACACTCAAAATAACAAGAATAATTTCTAGTAATCATTATTATTAATCAATGATTAAAAAACTAGACCGGATCGGTTGGTTCGATTGGAATAAATATGAACTGGCCTCGTTTCTAGTCCGGTTTATATTTATAACCTTTCTAAGTAAAAACCGATCGGCTAAGTAACAAATTTGCTGGTTTACCGAAAATCGCCCGATTTTTTCTAAAAACTAGTTAATAACTCAGTTATCACTTTTTAAAATTTATATTATTTATTTATCTCTTTATATTTTAATTTAAATATTATTTTAAAATTATATTACTATTTTAATCTTTAAAAATAATAAATTAATTTAATCTCACTAATAAATTATATTTGTCAAATTTTAATATCTTTATTTATCTCCTTACATTTTAATTGAAAATTTTTAAATTATTATTGTTAAAAATTAATTATTATTTTATCATAAATTTGTTTAAAAAATTAAATTATTGATTAGTATATATAAGTAAATTTGCTTAGAATACTGCTACTATAGTCTGGCTATGTTTTCACTCTGCTCTCCATCGTGAGTTACGATGACAAACGAGCTGCCTTTCTGTAGCAAAAAAAGATAATGTCCTTATTGCCTTGTTGCCTTCAAGAGATAATGTCCTTGTTGCTATGAGGCGGTTCTGCTTCAAGCTTGCAATACCCAAAGTCATTACCGAGATAGTTGTACGTATGCTTCTCTCTCACTCTTGCATAAAAAAAACAGGACAAAGTGTACATCTTGCTTTTCTGTTTGGCTCTCAAGAAAACGAGAGAAATAAAGTATTTTTCCTACTGTTTCTGTGATAAAGATGTGATTTCGATCATTTTTGATAGATCTGGTTGTTATTTGTGTAGATCTAGGCATAAGTTGTGTTTTTTGGTGATAAAGTTGATTTCTTTTGTGTTTTGTTATTTGTTGTTTGTTGGTTTTCTTCGTTTGATATTCACAATAATTGGTATTTCTTTAGTCAGATCTGGTTTGGTATCTAAAGTACTGATATTTCTTTTGATTCAAGAAGAGAACAACTATTTTAAGTTGCCGCTTAGAAGGCGACAAAGATATGTTCTGGTACAAAGTTGTTTCCGATCCAGATGGTCTTTAGCTAATCCTTGATTCTGTTTAGAGTGTCTGAAATAGAGTTCCCAGCTCTTTTTGGTATCAAAGCAAAGCTGGAAAAGAGAACTATACCAATATTTTATTAAATATGACTAGGCAAATAATGTGCCAGCTTGGGGTTGTCTACACCATCTTCTCTGCTACTGCCGCTAAAAGAAATGTGTAACATCCGGTATCTAGTTTAACCGGTATATCGAAATAAGTCAGTATTTGAGACAGATGTCATTAAAAATTACAGAACAGTGAATAATAATTTAGTGACATCAATTAATGATGTATGATATTTTTTCGGTGGTCAAAGGAAGTTGTTCGGACAGATTTTAAAAGTACCAGATCAAGGAGTGGCATTTTGTAATTAAGGGGACTTGAGAGGCATATATAAGGACTTAAGTGGGAGAATAAGACAAAAGAGTTGTCTTCCTCCTCCCTCTCTCTCACGACAGCCACCATTTAAGCCCCCTTCAAGCTTTTTCA
>JAOTAX010051472.1:0-10338 GCA_025629825.1 Erythroxylum guanchezii | reverse complement strand
AACATTAAACACAATCATTCAAATTCATAAATTGTCTTTTTCTTTGCACATGACTAATTCACCACAAAATCCTCACTCAATGCTATTTTATAATTCAAAATCCCACTAAAAGATCGGGGTCCAACATGGAAGCTAGTTTCTATATGTTTTTTGAGTTCAGGTAGCTGAAAAGAATGAGAAAAATGGGAAACAACATGAAACTATGCATGAAAGGGAATTTAAATTGCATAGGACATGATTATGTATCAAGTCATCTATTTGTCTAGAACTTTTCAGACCCATAGCACAATGTAGGATAAGGGCGTATCCTCGGCCAACTATCATTATGAAAACTAAGCTCATATACATATATAAAGACATAAGATGAGACACGGACATATCCTTTACATAAGCTAAGACACGGACATATCCTTTATCTTATTTAACACATAATTTCAGTACATTTATAGTTTTGAGGGTTTCTAATGACTCTTTTCTTCACTGTTCTACATAAAATGCCCATTTGTTCATCCTTAAAAATAATTTTACTTCCCATATTTTCTACTTACAAAGTACTTAAGGTGATTTTCACTAAAAAGAGCATCTAAACATAACGAACCCTAATCAATCAAAATTATTCAAAACTAATCCAAATAATTTATCCTCAATTTAAAATTCTTGAACTAAAATAAAATTTCTTAAAATTTATGGTTAGGTTTCCTCCCAAAAAAAGCCTTTTTTAAATTTATTTATTTATAATATTTTCTTAAATATGATATACAAAAGGAATGGTAGAGAGGTAACCTCCTTTACTAAAGGCTGTATATATTCCATTTGAAGGGCCTATTTCATAAATCTTGGAATCACTTTCTACCCAAACATTCCTTATCCTCCATGGCACTTGGTCACTAAGATATCTCATAAATGTTTCACCCTAATAATAGAAATATAACCTCCCATCCCCATATTAAGGGTTAGAACCCAGAGTTCAAAATGGAGAGAATAGCAATGTGAGAGTTAAAAAAATTTGCATTTCATGCCCAGCAGCATGTCAGCATACATGCATGTGAATTTGAATCTTTGCACATACAAAAATAAGTGTACATGCATTCATTGACAACTTCTGGGTATGATTGTTTTTAAATGTGATTTTATTGAAAATGAGAAGTAGAGGGAGTTGAAAGAGTGATCTTGGTATGAGTTGTGATAAGGAAAGATTTGGAAACAAAAGTGGTGGTTGACTTGGAAAATGTTTACTAAGTGTGCTTCGGTCTGTTAGCCATAACTTTTTCCCTGGTTATGCAAATGAGGCGATTTTTTTATGGATTATACTAGAAACATATGGCTACATTTCTTATGAAGACATTGAACTTCAATTCTGCCTCTAAGAGTCTCAAAATTTCATGAAGTTGAGAAATGGGTGCAGTACATTGGTGAATGAATGTAAAATTCGCTTCGGACTTCAGGGGAAATTTGGGATTGAACTAGATAGATTTTGGCAAAGTTGCCTTCTTGAGAGTTATATATCTTTATTTTAACTTTCCAACAGTATATAGTATGAGAATTTTGGACATTGGAGTCGAAAATTATGGTCCCTATAGAGGAAGATATATCTTCTATCTTTTTGCTTCTTCTATATTTTGTGTGTTTTGCTGACGTGTCTTTTTCTGTGATGACGTGTCTTCTTCTATGATGACATGTCCTCTGTGTTTTGTTGGTGTGTATTCTTTTGTGATGACATGTCTTCTTCTATATTTTGCTGACGTGTCTTCTTCTATGATGACGTGTCTTCTTTTATGTTTTGCTGACGTATCTTCTTCTGTGAAGACGTGTCTTCTTCTGTGTTTTACTGACGTGTCTTCTTCTGTGATGACATGTCTTCTTCTGTGTTTTGCTAACGTGTCTTCTTCTATGATGACATGTCTTCTTCTGTGTTTTGTTGACGTGTCGTCTATGATGATGTGTTTTCTATGTTTTGCTTCTTCTGTTTTTTCACTTTGCCTATTTTCTGCTCCATTTTTGACCCTTTAGAAGATAGAATCAGTCTTTAAGGTCTTCATAAAAGTTGTAGATCTTGACGTTCTCTGTTGAAGCATCTAAAGAACATCTTATTCTAATATCTGTAGTGAACGTTATGGTAATTTGTCCAATCATGTATGGTCTGATGATGTCACTTCATCTATAAATGATGTCATATCGTCTGTTCCTATTTTTTACCCCTTAGATTATATAATTTGTCCTCAAGGTCTTTATTAAAGTTGTAGATATTGAAGTAATCTTTCCAATCATCTAAAGAACACCTTAATCTGATATCTATAGTGAAAGTTATGCTAATTGTCCCACGACAGGTTCAGTATGATTGAGGACAAACCAGATTGGATTCTTTGGCCATAACTTCTTCTCTAGACATCCAAATGACTTGATTCTTGAATCATTGGACTCGTAAGACATTACTCTACATCTCCACAAAAAAATCATAGCCATTTGAGATGAATTGAGAAAGCTTGAGTGAAAAACGTGGGATAGGTATAGTGTGTGTGTTCTTAAATATTATGAACTGGTGTTATTCCACTGAACATACTTCAGTATTTTGACGATTTCTAGATCGATAGAGCTCCAAATGAGATGATTTCTAATTTGTAGTAAACTAGAGACATGGAGCTACAAATGGTATGGAGAAATTGGAATCTAATTCAGTCTCTAAGATGTTTAAATTCTAGATGGAAGTTGTGTATAGTATACTAGATAAAAGCAGTTTAAAAATGTTTGAAGTATATCTTTTGAATCACTGAACCAAATTGAATGATTTTGGTGTCATTAGAAACTTAAGACAATAGGGGACATTTTTCTGGAAGAAAGTGTTATGTTAGAATGTTCAAGGGTACTGTTGGCAAGTCACTTAAGTATAAAAGGCATAAGGCATAAATGGAAGGGCAAATGGGACAATTCTCAATCATTAAGGGCATAATTGGAAGAAGAAGTGTTGTTTTGCTTATAAATGAAGAAGAAAAACGTGAATGGAAGGATAAGTAGAAGAGAATAACGAAAATGAGAAAGAAAGAGAAAGAGAGTTTGGTGGTTTGAGATAAAAAGAAGAGAGTTGAGCTAGGGTTTAATTCTTTTTAGTCTTTACGAAAGATTTTGAAGTTGTTGAAGAAGAGAAAAAGGAAGAGGAAGAAAAGATCTTCCATTTGAGCTAATGATCTCTTCATTTGGTGAAGAATCAAGGTAAGATCATTTTGAATCTTTTGGACTTTTAGAAGGATTCTAGTTCATGGAGTTTAGAAAATGCTTGGGTTCAAATATTCTAGAATCAATTTTTATGATTTTGCATTGTGGGATTTTCAATTTGATTTCTATTGGATGAGAATTTGGATATTATGAGATCATATGGGGTTAGAAAAGAGATGACGAGAAATTGAGTTATGATATAAAGTAACCAAGTGTTCTTGAGGTGTAAGCTTATGAATAAGCTAGACACATACAAAGGGTAAAGATTGAAAGAAGAATTTAGAAAGATCATGTACAAATGAAGTCTAAATCTAAGTTCAATTAGACACATATGAATTATTAAATAGGAATGAGCATAATATGTGTTCTAGAACATATATCCGAGATTGTCATTGAGCATGCATTGTATTTAGTTCAATTATACAATTATGCATAAAGTGAAATCGATGGCTTGCATAAATGGGTTGTGCAGGTCAAGTGTCGGCATTAAGGCATTCCTGGAATTTGGAAGCAAATGCTAATCTGGAGTGTACTGTGAGTAGACCATTATGGTCTCACTTTACTGTTTGTTATTTGAAATTTTGTATTATCTGACTATTGAATGATTATGTAGATGTGATTGATTATATTGGTTTCCAGAAAGGAGGTCCGATGATTGTGATGTTTGATTTGAATATTGAAGTGCTATTAAACATGAATTGGATGAACGATGTATACTTAAGACGATTGTTAAATGTGTTCTATTGTGCATTTGCATATGAATGAAAATGTGAATTCTCAACTAAATGTTGAATGTTGGACTAAGGCCCGATGATATATGAATATGATTGAATGGGATCATGCAAATGTGATTGATGCATTCCATTTCATGAATGCATGAAACATAATGGAGTTGTGACCAAAGAAGCCACCGATCAGAGCTTAAAGTTCCATGAGTGAAAATGAGCTTGATTTTCAAAAGTGAATCAGAGTCTCAGGCTCAACGTTTAATGAGCCTTGTATCCCCCAAGCGGATAAGGGACAGTTACCAATGAGTCCTATATGGGACAGTTAAGGCACTCGGTCACAACAAAGTAACAAATAGAAAGAGAGTCTCATGTGCTTTGCATATACATAATACGAATGATTAAGTGTATTGAACGTGAAGTGTGAAATTGAATGTGAAATGTGAAATAATGTAAAATGTGAATTATGTGTTATGTGAATGGGTGAGCCATCGATGATGGTCACTCATTGAGTTCCCAAAACTCACCCAAAATTTGCAAATATTTTTCAGGATCAAAAGAATATCCTGTTAGGCCAACGGGAGTATACCTACAACATTCAAGTGAAGGATAGAGGTTGGGATCAGTTCGCGTCTGCATTGCATTTCTATATTTTGTATTGAATTGTATATTCTGAAACTTTTTGTATAAATTTGTATTCCGAAATGACTCAAGTGTTTTGTATTCGTGAAAGGGCCCAAATGGCTATTGAAAATTATGTGGATGGTTTTGTGTTAATTGAAAATGTTTATGAATGAATGTGGGCCCAATTTGAGTATCGATTTCTGCATAATATGTTTGTGGTTTCAAAGCAAATACCGATTTCTGAATGATTGAGTGCTTTAGCACGTCACCCTTACGGGGCACGGACTTGGATATCACCCTCGATGTCGGGTTCGGGTCCTGCGGGAACGGGGTGCTACAAGAAAGATCAAGTAGGTCTCTTTCGAGCACGTCATTTAAATCCTATTATCTAAGCCTTGCTTCATTCATAGGTGAGCTCTCTCAAAGCATTCATAAGTGAATTAAAAATAAATTTAGTTCTAACATAACTAAATCATGCATTAAAACCAATCAAAGGAAAACCTTATAAATATATATCATTTATAATTAAAACAAATAAATCCATACAAAAGTAAAAACTAGTATTTTATCTATCGAAATATAATAAAATTTACTCACTAATCATATTCATAAGAATGACGTTAATAGACAAAGTTAACGAGAACATAATATAAATAAATTTTGATGATAATCATTATTTTTAAAATAACCTGATTCATTGAGATGATATCTTGATATTGATTCCTTAGGCTATGTTTGGTTGGGTAGTTATTAATGGAATGAAATAGAATGCAATATTATTCCACAGTTTGGGAGCAGGGTTTATAATGGAATGGAATGAAATAGGATGAAGGTGAGGGTTTCACATTCCATCCCATTCCATCCTAAACAGTAAAAATAAGTTACCTCCCATTTGAGGGGTTTAAGATAGAATGTAAAATGATAAACAACATTTCACTATATTACATTATGAACCCTTCCATCCTTCCCAAACAACAATTTTATAATATTACATCCATTTATAATCTATTCCATTATAAATTTTTCTATTTCATTCCATTCTATTAAAGACCTTATGGCCAACCAAACATAGCCTTAATGAAAACAACCTTCTAATTGATTCTCTATGGTTCTTGAACCTTTCGATGGCTAGCCCCAATCTTTAGAAAGAAAAAGATATTTCCAAAGTGCAAAGTCTAAAAAGTCTTCCAAAAATTATGATTTTCGTTCTTTTTTGTATGATTTCACACCTTTGGACATAATCTAGGCCATGATCATAACTTAGGACATATATCTATATATTCCCTCTAAATTATTCCAAAATCTTTGGCATGATTGTGCTTCTATGCATCTCTATGTTCTCGTTGGAAATAGTAGATGGCTTTTAGCATAATTATGGCCTAGACCTTACGACTTTACGTATATTCATCATCACCATATGGTCTCTTTTCAAGTTATTTTCTAGGTTGTTTCTCTTATTATGCTCGATCCATAAGGGATACAGGCTAGCACGCTACTATGGGCTAAAATGTGTTCCTTTATGAATTGTATTTTTTTATTTTGTTCTTGAAATAGCCCCAAATTCTTGAATAATCTCATCCTAAGGTCAATTTGTTACAATTACTTGAAAAGAAATAAAATAAAAAGAAAAATAAGGAAATTTAACATCAAAATTTAGCCAAATACTTAAGAAAATATATGTAATGTCATATACATCAGTATCATATCGTCTGTCACTTTCAAAGTTATTCAAAAGGAATTCGGACTAGCACAAGATCATGTGCTAGGATGTGTTCAACCAAAAGTGATGTTTCTCATTTTTCCTTAAAATATCCTTTATACTTACTTATAACATTCTTCAAGCAACTTCTTGCACATTTATTTAGAAAGAGATATACAATCAATTAAATCAAGATAATTTGGGTAGAAACATAGTAAAATAATAAAAAAAAATATTTTCATTTTTCATGCACATCACTCCATACTAGTAATAATTTTAAATAAGGGGCTTACATTTATTATATTTTGAGGGCTAAGTATCAATTTATGCCTAATTGCTCCCGTTATACTTCCTCTAACCACATTTTCTAAATGAATTAACACTATTACAAATTGATTTTTTTAAGAGCTCCTATGACATTTGACATGAGAGATGAAATCACATCACAATCTTATATTAGAAAGGGGAGAGCTAAAAGCCTTTATAAGCTTATGAAAAGACTACTAATCAACTTTTAACTAATTACTTTTAGGCCTATGATTCTCTTAAGCCACTAAAGTTATTATTAGATCAATAAGAGCTTGGGGCATTAATAATGGTGTCAAAGAAAACCTCTATTAGTATAATGTTGGATCAGAATAATGACGATGAAGAGTTGTGCGAACAGTAAGGTTAAAAGCAATAGGTGGTTTTTAGTCCGGTTCCATATTAGAAAAGGACACGAGATCACTAGCCAATCACACAAATCACAATTTGACTTCTTCAAAACACTTTTAGCTCTAAATCTCTAGTTTATTTTGAGGAAAGAACCATCTCAATTGGAGCATTATAGATTAAGATATGCTTAAGAAACCAAAGTATGTTCATACCCCAGTTAGGCTCTCCCAACGGAACCCTCACTTTCTTTCCATCAATATTTTTCAAATAAACCCCAAAGATTATCAATTTTTATGGAGAGATATAAAAATGTGCTAGGAATCTATTGGTTCAGTAATCAATTCATTTAGAGGTCGGAAGATGAAGATATGTCCAAAGAATCAAACATGATTTTGTCCTCAAACATACTGAACCTGTTTCGGGACAATTGATTTTCACTAGAGATATCAGATTAAAGTCTTTCTTGGACAGTTTGAAAGAGGAGTTCTAGATCTACAATTTACATGAAGACTAAAGTGAGAGTTTGCCATTTAGAGGGTCAAAAATGCAAATTTCCACAAGTGTACAATATATGTCCATTAAACGAAAATACACGTCTACCTAACAGACATACACGGAGCTGGGGGTCTTTCCAGATCCGAGAAGGTCCGTTTAATGGACTTAATGTCTGTTAACGGATATGGGCGAGGATGGGGGTCCTCATAAACCCGAGAGGTTCGTTTAATAGAAGTAAAGTCTGTCTAACGGGCATAGGTGATACAAAACTCCCTCCAGAGCCTCTTCAATGGTTCCTACATCCATTCTAATATCACTTTCACTCATAATCTTCTCAAATTCACCTCTTCTAGTGCAATATCACTTCTTAACAATTTAACCACCAAATTGATCTTATAAAATCCTCAATTCCCAACTCATTTGATTTATCACATTCAACTACATCTCATCATTTACCATAGCTGTCCTGATATACATCCTATGCAAAATTACCAACTTATAAAGATTATATCTCTCAATTCTGATATCCAAAAATTTCATGTTTTATAGAGTTGGAAAGCTAAGAGGATAAGATACAACTTCCAAGAAAACAAATTTGTCTAATTCAACCTATATTATTCGAAATTTTCCCTTGAATCAGTACACAAATTTTACACCTATGAAAAGCTTGAAAGAAATAATGTAAAGACTTGGGAAGTCATGAGCAAAAAATAATGTATAAATATTTCATTAACATCATAAGATAAGAGTTTTACAAAGCTTTAATGGGCATTTCAAGCCACAATACATCATAATCCAAAAATACAAAGTTTACATAAATTAGAATCGCTCAAAATGCAGCTAAAGCCTTGTTTTTACAAAAACTAGCTTAATATACAAAAACATTGAAAAAGTGGAGTGACGCCTCGTCTCTTGGTTACTCGTTCTTATGCTCTTCAGCTAAAAATGGGATGGAAATGGAGAGGTGAGCTTAAAGCTCGTGGGTAACAATTTTATAATCTGTGACAAGCAAAAACCATTTAAAGATCCATTTCCATTGTAAAACTCACTTTGAATCATGAAACACATATTTCCCAATTCTCAATTTATCAAACAATTTATAAACAAAATAAATCATTTATTCAGTAACTTGTCAACACATAAGCACATCACAATGGTTTGGGAGGTCCATAAATTGAACGAACTATCACATTCCCATATAATGGTCTTGCGTAGTCGTGAACAGAACGAACTAACACAATCCCACATAGTGGTTTTGTGTAGTCGTAAACATGAAGGAGTCCTTGTAGGAGCTCCATACCACTAGCGGGCAACCAGGAGAAGCCTTTAGTCAAAGTGCACTTGACATACAGACTAGATCAAACCAAACCCACATAACATATATTTCATAACTTGTAAACTTGTTGCCTAAAATGGCACATTTTCGAAACTTGCTTTCATAAATGTAGTATCTTTTCAAGAATCATTTTCACATTCTTTTCAAAAATCATCAACGCAGTAATCACATACCAAACACATAACACCATCTCAAAGCATTCAAAGAGCAATAATTACATGTTCATAAAATAGTTGAAACCATTTATTTTCCATCATTTGAAAGAAAACATTAATGGCCTATTACTTAATTACAAAAATGTAACCCACCTAGAATTCCTCACTTGAAAACTTGCTAAAGGATGCCTCTCCTCTTGCTCCTCTTGCCTCTCTTGATTTCCTTAACATTGGCCAAAATCCCCATTCATTAAGAATTCAATTTGGAAAACCCAAAGAACCATAAGCATGAAATTGATCCTATAATACTTAAGCCCAAGTATTTCCTAAGTTCTTTGAACCAAAACCCTTCTAAAAATCCAAAAGATTTAACATAAACTTACCTTGAATCTTTACCAAACATGGAGCATGTTTTTGATGTGGAGAGAAGGGACACATGATCAGGGATTAGGTAAATTTTGCAATGCATTTGACACGCTGCGTCAATTTTGGCACCGTTGATGGAGAGTGTGGTTATTTAATTTTCTTTT
Source organism: Erythroxylum guanchezii (assembly GCA_025629825.1). Lineage (NCBI taxonomy): Eukaryota > Viridiplantae > Streptophyta > Magnoliopsida > Malpighiales > Erythroxylaceae > Erythroxylum > Erythroxylum guanchezii. The sequence goes on along the minus strand of JAOTAX010051472.1, from coordinate 907 downwards.
TTGATTTTAGATGGTGTCTTATGTATATCTTTGTTTATAATTTTTTATTTTTGTTATTCGTTAATTTTAAGCATTTGATAGTGTTGGTGTATGGTAGTTACTAGATCTCCTCATAAAGAACTTGAGCAACTTGATCCAAAGATCAAAAGAACATTGCAAAGATTACAAAGAGAAGCAAGAACAAAATTGGAAGTAGAATCAAAATCTGAATCCAAAGAAATAATTGCAAGTTTGAGAACACTAAGGGAGTTGGTTGCACCAGACTGAACTCAAAGACCTTTATACATTACATTTCAAAATTTTGTTGACCATTTTACTTTTATGTTAAAGTCTGGAATAATACATTTGTTACCTAATTTTCATGTTCTTATAGGTAAGGATACATATAAGCATCTTAAGAAGATCTATGTGGTTTGACTTAGTATGATGCCTCCATGAGTCACAGGCGAGCAAATCATGTTAAGGGCTTTCCTGTTCTCACTAAAAATTGAAGCGAATGATTGGTTGTTCGATTTACCTGCTATGAGTGTAAATAATTGGTTAGATATGAAGAGACTGTTTTTAGAAAAATATTTTTCAACATCAAAGACAATGAGTATTCGAAAGGAAATTTGTGGTATCAAGCAGCATAATGGAGAGTCTCTTTACGAGTACTGGGAGTGTTTTAAGAAACTGTGTACGAGCTGCCATCACCATAACATTCTAGAGCAACTTCTCATCCAATATTTATACGAAGGATTACTACTGATGGAGAGGAGTTTGGTTAATGTGGCAAATGGTGGGGCACTGTGTGAGAAGACCCCTATTATTAGCCCCGAATTTTTTTAAAATATTTATTAAGCATGATTAGAATGATTTGAGGTCTTGATGAATTAAATTAAGTTGACATTGATTAAGTATGATAGCA
>JAOTAX010051370.1:0-10343 GCA_025629825.1 Erythroxylum guanchezii | reverse complement strand
CCTCCAAGTTGTACACCTCATAACTCTCAATTCCAATATCCAAAAATTACAAACTTTATACCAATTTAAAGCTAAGAAAATAAGCTTCAACTTTGTTGAAGACACCTCAGTCTAATTCGGCCTACATCAATACAGTTTATTCAAAAACCACAGATTATGATTTCTGTTCCTGGTAGTGCTACAGCCTAAGTCAAAACTCAATTTCATGCCAAAATTTGAAAATCTTAGAGACAGAATTAAAATTTGACTTCTTCAATAAAGTTGTAGAAATATGTCTCTAGTTTAATCTTAATTAAGAACCAGCTCATTTGGAGATTCACAGTTGAATTTATAATCAAAATACCAAAGTAAGTTTAATGAAAACACGTACTTCATCATTTTCTTCCAGCTTTTCCCCAAAATAGACTTTCGGGTCAATGTTACATGGTCATTTTGACGATGAAAATGAAAGATTTAGGCCAAACATTCTTCTAAACATTTGTTCCTTTATATCTTAAGTTTCTATTGACACCAATTTTATGTAATTTGGTTTAGTATTTTGAACATTGTCCTAAAATGACTACAGACTGTTCACAATCAGTGACAGATTCCAAATACTTAATTTCAAGCCAACTTTTGACATACTTAATGACCGAAATCAAATTCGATGCCTTCATAAAAGTTGTAGGTATAAGTTTCTATTTTAATACAAATTTAAATTCGTTCAATTTTGAAGCCTAAAAACAAAATAGGAAAAACCAACAAAAACAATCCAACGGTCCAACAGTCCAGCACCAAACCAGTAGAGAAATAACCTGATAACCGAAGAAAAGTTGTTGTAGAAAATAACATCAAAAGAAGCAGAGAAATAATCCAACACTAGAGAAACATTCCAGTGATTGAAGAAAACAACACCAACCCAATAGGGAAGTAACCCAATAATAAACTAGCAGCGACCCAAACCCACAACCCTACCCAACTTCAACAAAAAATTAAAATAAAATAGAGGAGATGTTGGGGGAGAAGGAGATTGACCCACTTGATGTCTCCAATTCAAAAACTACTTGGAAATCCATTTGAAATTGATTAGATAAGAAGTGATCACAAAAAAATTAGTAGATTTTAGCCTCTAGGGATCTTTTTGAGACAATAAAAACAAGTATTTGTGTGAAGAAGGGAGCTCTCTAAGAGGTTAGGCACTCTTCTAAGGCAGTTTGAAGCAAAGTATCCAATGAGCGATTGGGTATGAAAGGGAACCAATTCCCACATGTTTTGAGCTAATTCAAGGTTGGTGGAGGAATTTTTCAAACTTTGAAAGTGGAGCAAGTTAATGAGTTTTCTAAACCCCCATTACCTTTGTTTTTGATTTTCCATGCTTGAGTTATGATTAATTGTTAAATTTTAGTTTAGATATGTTGTTTTGAGTAATTAGGATGTCATTTTCTGGATGAATTCAAGTTATTCCGAGATGATTTAGTAGTATGCAATTGTCAGAATTTTTTATTCTGTTTATTTATGTTCTTATTTAATTGGATTAATCCTTGATTATTTGAATATGATAAGTAGAATTAGTGATTCATTTGGAATTGTATAGGCTAAAATTTTGATGTTTATTGGACAAATTTCAGTTGTTGATTATATTTCCTTGTTCTTAATATGTTTTGTTATTAGAATTGAGTTAGTTCAATTTCTAAGAATGAAAAGGAATAAATAGGAACCAACTGGTTGATTATCTACATTCAAAATGTTGAATTTCTCTGATATGTTGAAATTGCATAACTAAATTAAAATTTGAAACATGCTTGTAAATTTGTGAATATTATATTAGTTAAATGTTTTATTTCTTTGATTTCTGGACTTAATTTAAACATTAAATCCCCCTCCCCATTTTTATATATGTATTGGTTTAACTAAATTCGTAGGTTTAATCATTTTGAATTGTTTTGGTTTTAGATTTTGCCTAATTTCTGCTCATTGATAAGGTTAATCTTGTATGTGAGTATAATTGCATGAATATGGACAACTTAAATAATGTTTTTGAGGCATGATTACAAGTTTTTTATTTAATCCTATGTTGTGAATTGGAGTTATGCTTTTAATAATCAATTGGATGTTCATTTCTACATAACTTTTAGTTGATTAAATTGAAACTTACAAATGTAGTTTGTTTTTAATAACTTGGATTATACATTGAGTTTTTAAATTGAACATAATGATTGATTCATAATAAAATGAAGAGTTTAAATGAAGAATGATCAAATTTATGTTGTTTTTTGTGCTTTGCTAGAGATTTAATCCATGTTGTCCAAGTTTTTAATTTCCTTTAAATGACCTACATTATGTATGTTTAATCTCTACTCAACTTGAAAAAATAGCATAGCTTAATATATTTAACACAAAATAACTATATATTGGATGTTACATACGAAAATTTTGGTAAAAAACATGATTAATATGTATTATGGTAGATTTGAAATTTTTCTTTTAATAGTTTGTTAGTTTATTAAAAGATTTTCTTATTAGTTGAATTTTATAAAGATATATGCCTTGGTAGAATTAGATGTGTAAACACCAAATTTGGGTTACTTTAAAAGCATTACAAAATGAAACAAGGCCTATCCAACTGAAGTTTGTAAAGAATTGTCCAGATTTTGTAACTGAAAAGAAATGTTATATGATTACTCTTGGCTCGAAAATCTTTAGTCAAGCTGGTTTGAGTCTAGGAAGCTAATTAAATGTTGAAATATCTATTTAAATTGATTTTACAGGTGCTGAAAATTTCAGTATGGCTTAATGTCGTCATTAATAATTCTAGCATTACGTATTTTGAATGATTACGACTCTTTGATAAAGAAAATAATTTTTCATCTTTTAAGTATTGATTGTGTGATTCTAAGAGCGTACTATATGTTTATTTTCTTAAGTTTTGATATTGTGCCTTACTTATGTGGTTAAAAAGGGCATTATGTGTTAATGTGTTGAAGATGTTTCTATTTTAAGATGAAATTTCTTTTATTTAAGACGAACTATTATGATATTTGCATTTTAATTTGTTGATTTATAAATGTAAATTTGAAATTTAATCGGTTATTTATAATTTTCTCTTTTATTTAAATGCTTGGAATCTTTTTTGGTTGAAAATATATTATCATAAATTTACCGACAAATAAACTATTTTGGTAAATCAAACTTTCTGCTTGTGATCGGCTCTTACTTGTTTTAGTTTGACTGATAAATTTAAATCTAAAATAAAGATTTAAAGTATATATTGCAACACCCTACTACCATAAAGTATATACCAGAACGGCCTGAGGACATTTCAGTACATAACTTATAATAATGACATGTCAGAGTAGTGATATTCTTTTATAAGGAATCATTAAAAAAAGACACAATAATTAAAAACGAAATTCCTCATTTCATTTCATAATAACCAAATATACTTTGTAACTTTACAAAATCATCCATACATGTACATTATCAAGACAAATTACAGAACACACTACATACATGAGGAATTATACAAAATTTCTAACTGGATCCTTCAGTCTCAGTTGACCGACCTTTGAGCCATTTCATCTATCCAAAGCCACAATAACTATGCTTCTTATGGTGTCTCTCTATCACTAGTGTCCTCTCTCGGTCCTGAAATGTCAACGTTGCAATTTTGGTGAGTTTTGCAAACTCTATGAGGTAACCATCTTCGATGGTTCACTTAATTCATGCAACACACTAACATATATATAACCACATAATTCACATCATCTCATTTATCATGTAGCATCACTTATCACATTCAGAGCAGTTAAACTGATCATTTCAATAATTTAAAATACACATATCAATTATAAATGCAATGCACATAAAACTCAGTTTCATTTATTACTTTGTTGTGACCGAGTACCTTTTTATTAGCTCATATCCCTTGTGGATACCGAGCTTGTATCAAATAATGTCCCATATCTCTTAGTGAATACTAGGTACAATAGCAACTGAGCCAGAGGCTCTTATCCCATTCTAAGCTTTAAGCTCTTTTTACTGGTGACTCCGGTCACTACTGCCTTTATCTTTCATGTATTCATATAATAAAATGCATCACATTTACATATTTTCAATAGTCATCAAATTTTAGTTTCACGTTCAGAACACATTTATCATCAGACCTTGGTTCGACATTCAACGAAAATGTTGAGTACACATATTTTAGTCAGATTCATATATAATTAGCACTTCCAATATCTTATTCAGGCATCAAACGCCCTGGACTTTCAAAGTCTGGAATCATCACAATCGCATTCACAAAATAATTCAATTAAGAATTTAAAATAAACAAATAATCAAGTGAGATCGTCTAGGTTACTCACAGTTTGCTTTAGAAAGTTATCGCCTTGAAGTCCCGGCAATGTTTGGATGTGGTACTGCTGTCACCTGCAACCAAATTCAAAAAGAAACCAACTTCCATTAATACAAATTAATGTAGTAGTGGTAAGTGGATATCGCTCCCACGAGGAATCTTAACGGTAAAGGAGTTACAAATTCAAAAAAAATAAAGTAACGAAATGGGGGGGGGGGGGGATTAATTCACGAAAATTTAAGGAAAAAGATAAGAAAAATCGCAAATCAAAAGAAATAATTGGGTCTAAAAATTTAATGGGAAAAATCTTGGTTTTCGGGTTACCGATGTTATCATGCTAAAATGGATCCTCGTTATAAAATTTTATTCATTAATAAACATTCATCGGGGGATGTTTTCTCTTAAGTGTAAATGACTAGAAACATGTATCCTAGCATTCTTATTAAACAACAACCTAGATACGATCGTAGGTTCAATTGAATAATAGCCTTAAGAATCAAGAACCAATGAGCAAGATAATACATATAAGATATTCAATTAATCAAGTGATTATCTTTTTAGAATTTCCGACTCTAAAGAAGGTAATCCTAATTGCTACTTGTGATTAACGAAATTGAACGTCATATTTCATTAATCTAGCTATTGAACGAATGATGGGTGTCGAATCCACTAAAAATAAATTTTACTCCAGGAAAATCAATTAAATTGTAGCTAGAGCGAGTAGAGTCGTATCCACAGAGACTGGAGATTACTCAATCCTATTAACAAACAGGGAATCAAGGACGAGGAAATAAAAAGGGGTTTTGTAACTAATGAGTAAAAATACTAAATTTAATAAATGACAAGCAAATAAATTTAAATTGAAAAGAAATTAGATTAATAGCATCTAACAAGGTAATCTCATTCAAGTTCTACGGTTGATCATTGAAATAAGGAATAAATCTAAATCCCACAATAGATTGGTTATGATTATTGAAAAGCTTCTAATAATATGATCCTTCCTTAATTTTAGATTAGTCGGACACGAGCCTATAGCCACTTATTGACGAACAATCCCGACAAGCACCTAGGATTTAATTCGCTAACAGCTTTAAGAACTAGAAAGACCCAACCCTAATCAACAGGATAAACAAACATGATTGTTTAAATCAGATTATTCATTCTCATAATATAACTTGAAAATTTGGTTATAATCAAATTATATTACCTGCCACTGTCATCAAGATTAACTAGATAATTACGGATCTATAAATCTTGATTAGCTACTTACAACCCTGCTAATTGCACAACGAGCTCTTATTGTAACAACCAACAAGATAATAATATCAATAAAATAGAGAATGAATAAATACTGCAGAATTTCGAGGGCGATTAATCCTTGCTAGACTAAAGTAGGCTTAGCCGCTCATGGCTATACAAAACTTGCAAATTTCCTGACAATCGGCCTCCCTCAATCTTCTACTGACCCATATTTTATAGGGAGAATTCTATTTTAAGAGAGAGAAAAATAGGCTAAAGATTAGTATCCCTAACTTCCCTCACTAATCCCAAAAAATCTTTCCTTCTAGATCTGAAAAATATTCAAATTAAAAGCCTAGTCGCATCCCCAACTCTGTATCGGACGTTCACTCTTGCGCAACCTTAAGCCGTGGGCATAATTTACTGCCTATAATCTGAAGTCAGTCCAAAAATTGCAGATAAGCAGTTATAGCTCAAAACTTTAAGCAACAACAACCAAAATGTCTCCAATTGGGCTCAATTGTCATCTCCTACTCAAAATACACAAAACTAAATAAATTCCACCCTTTTCACATGAATATTTACCCAAAACATCAATAAAATCATTAGTATAATTAGCAAATATTCACACCATCAAACTCCCCCACACTTATCACAAGCTTGTCTTCAAGCAGAACTTCCGTCTATAAACCTAAAACAACCCAATTGATTTTCACACAGTCTCCCATCCATCTAAGATGCAACATACTAAGGAATACGACAAAGTCAATATAGCCAACAATTCCTAGTTTTCCATAAAATAAGCAATTGATTATAAAAATTCTTTTCAACTTAAAAGTCAAGGCTTGATCAATTACATCACACAATTAGGTTCCAACCTTATTAAGTCAATGCATAAGAAATCTTTTACCAACATACCAAGTCACTCAACTTAAATAACGAATGTGAGATTGAGAAGCTATTCATTATACGACATTTGCGGCTTGCCTAAGATGTCATAAGCCTTTTTATGCAATTACGATCCATTTGTGATGGCCGTCCTCGGTTACTCAACTTATCACAATCCTATGTGGCTATTAGCACTGCTCATACTCCCTCCTTGCTTTTGGCCTGAGTGTCAACATAGGTTGCATGAAGGCCCCAGGTTACTTCACTAGAGTGGAGCAGCGGAGCAAAATTTGTTTTTTCCTTTTCCATCTTTGTTTTTCTTTTTTAGCAACTCAATTTTCTTCAATCACCGATTTTGAGCAACTAGACCAGCTGAGTCAACGATTCCTATGCATGTGACAAAGATTTAAAGCAAGCAAACTTAGATATTTCACTCTATTAATTCTAAGCCTCAAATTGTAAGTTAAGAATAATTAGTAGGCTCAACCACTCATTTTAGGAAAAACTGATAATAAACCTTATTATATTAAATTTATTCTATAACTTAGCATGTCCCATCATTTCAAGATAAGAAAAGTGTGTGAATTCAAACTCAGGGATTAATGTCCTACCATTAAGACCATGTAAGTCGTAATTACTCCCCCACACTTAAACCTCTCATTGACCTCAATGAGTATCATATCAAAACACAAATATAGGTCAGCAAAATATGAGGAGAGAAGAAGTGGAAGGGTATTGCCCTGAGTGGTGGAGTAGGGAAAGTGATACTAGGACGGTGGAGTGGGTGGCAGAGGCATTAAACTTCAAAATTGACCTACTCAGAAATCAGAGAATAGAGTATTAGAGTAAACTCAGGGAAGAAGATGGCAGGAAATTAGATAAAAAGAAAACAAAAGTAGAAATAGAAGTAAAATAACAAGGATACGTAAGGCGTGCGCACGCCGTAAACTTAGGTTGCCTCCTAGAAGCACCCTTGTTTAATGTCCTAGACTAGACGTCTTGCATTCCTAATTCCCTTGATGGACCTTAACCAAGGTCAATTCCTTGACCCCTAGAGCTTGGAAGCCCTCATAGAAAGGTTTTCCATTCACCTTAACAACCTTCTGAGTGTCCAGACTTTGAATTTCAACTACACCATGAGGCAAGATATTAGTAATAACAAAGGAGCTAATCCATTTAGAACTCAATTTCCCAAGAAACAATTTCAAACGAGAATGATAAAGTAAGACTTTTTGCTCAATTAAAAAGTTCTCCTTGGAAATCATGTGATTATGGAAGGCTTTCGTTTTCTCTTTGTAAATTCTGGAATTCTCGCATGCATCATTTCTGATTTCGTCCAACTCCTGCAATTGCAATTTCCTATGTTCCCCAGCATCATCCGATTGCATATTACATTGCTTAACAATCCAATAAGCACGGTGTTCTAATTTGACCGAAAGATGACAAGGCTTGCTATTCTCCTCTAAAAGGATCCGATGCATGCATATAGATGAACTTATGCCCATGATATCTGTAATTGTCTATCCTGTAACCTTTTTATGCCTTGTTAGCACTCTAAGTAACTTCTTTTCTTCCTCCTTGTTAAGATTATTTGAAATGATCACTGGGAGGGTGTCTCCTTCTCCTAAGAAAGCATACTTCAAGTGGTTGGGTAGCAGCTTTAATTCCAATTTCAGTGGATGTAGTACAGAAGGCAAGAGAGTGGTGTTAGATGTGGGTAATTCTTTGCAAAGAGTAGAACTCACCATTGGCTTAGATGCCTTCAACTCGTACACCACTTCGTGGGCTCATCATGTTAGGGTTCTTTGTCGATCATGCCAATGTTGTCTAAATTTAGACCCTTGCAAAGCGCAGTTATTAACTTGTCTTCTGTATCTAATTCAAATGTGGTTTGAATTAATGGCTCGATAATATCAATGTTGAATACACAATTCACATCATTAGGATATTTCATGGCATCATAAACATTAAATGTAATCACTTCAGCATCAAATTCCATAGTCAATGTTCCATCATGAATGTCAATCTTTGTCCTAGTAGTACTAAAGAAGGGTCTCCCTAGAAGAACATCAGATGAGTTAGAGGACTTATCATCCTCTATATCTAAAACAAAGAAATCAGCAAGGAAAATTAGACCATTAATTTGGACTAACACATCCTCTAACACGCCCTTGGGACAAACTATTGATCTGTCAGCTAGTTGAATTATTGGCCCAGTTTCTTTCAATGGACCTGCATTTAAAGATGAATAAATTGACAATGGCATAACATTGATTGAAGCACCTAGGTCACATATTGCCCTTTTTATTCCCACATTCCCAATAGTGCAAGATATAGCAAACATACTTTGATCTTTGCATTTGGGGGGTAGCTTCTTTTGATGGATAGCAGACACTTTTTTACCCACACTTACCTTTTCATACTCGGATATTTTTTTTCTTGTTAGTGCATAGTTCCTTCAGAAATTTTGCATACCTAGGTATTTTTCTGATTGCATCGAGTAAAGGTATGTTAATCTCCACTTTTCAAAATGTATTGAGAATTTCCTTCTCCTCCTTGTCTTTTTTGGATTTAGCTATTCTCTCTGGAAAAGGAGGTCTAGTTTCCAGGATTTTGGGTTTTGTTGGTATAAAATTCACTGGATGCTCTGTTTGTTTCTGAATTTCCACCTCTGCTTCTGTAGCTGGTGTTGAGCCGCGCCCATGTCCCTTTCCAGCAACAGGTTCCAACTCTTTTCCACTTATCAAGGTAATTGCACTTGCATTTTCCTTTGGGTTCACTATTGTCCGAGAAGGTAATTTACCTTGAGACTCTAACTTACTTAGGGACGTTGCCAATTGACCGACTTGATTCTCCAAATTTTGTATACTTGCTCTTGTCTCCTGTTGGAATTGTTGTGTGTTAGTTGTAAGTGATTTGACTATATCCTCAAGAGACATACCTGATCTTGGAGGATTTTGTTGGGGTAGCCTTTGCTGAAATTGCTAAAAATTTGGCCATCTAGACCCATATCTGAGATTTGGGTGATCTCTCCATCCAGGATTATAAGTATTTGAGTATGGGTCATATTTCCTTTGTGGCGGGCTAGGAAAATTTTCAACAGCAGTTGCTTATTCAGGGGTATCTGTTTGCAAAGTGGGGCACATATCCGTAGGATGACCCGTATACGTGCAAATCCCACACACCTTCACTTGTTGTGCATTCCCTACAACCATAGTTTGAACTAAGAGGTTAGTTGATTTAGTTTATCTTCTAAGGAAGATACATTTACCTCATTAACCCTTCTTGATGGTTCTTGGCGAGACCCAAATTGTTGAGGTTTCACAGACATTATAGAAATTAATCTCGAGCTGTTTATGGTGTCTTATTGACAATGACTCCTCCACTTGCAACATCCATCATTCTCCTCTCCATAGATAATAGCCCTTCATAAAAATACTAAATAAGGGCTTGATCTTATATCCCATGTTGGGGCAGCTGGCACATAATCTCTTGAATCACTCCCAATGCTCATGAAGATTTTCTGAATCCCTTTGTTTAATCCCACAAATATCTCATCGAATCCCAGCGGCATGGGAGGCAGGGAAAATTTTATCTAGGAAAATATTCACCATATCTGTCCATGAAGTAATAGTCCCAGGGGGTAAGTAGAACATCCATTCTTTGGCTGAATCAGCTAGGGAAAATGGAAAGGTCCTCAATTTAATTTGCTCCTCCATCACTCTTCGTGGTTTCATGGTTGAACAAACAACATGAAATTCTTTAAGATGTTTATGAGGATCTTCGCTCTCCAATTGTTAGTGTCATTATTTGCTATCTTTTTGTGTGTTAATTTTCTTTATTCTTGAGGTTTGAAGTTATACTTAATGGAAATTAATCTTAT
>JAOTAX010051329.1:0-10344 GCA_025629825.1 Erythroxylum guanchezii | reverse complement strand
TTTGTCACAACTCTAGCACTCCACATAAATAATCATAATTGGACATATAAAGATGAAATTCACAATGCTCCCCCTTACTCAAATATCAAGTTCCAAAGAACATCACAATTATTCAATCATCTAAATTTCTCCCCCTTGAGACAAAAAGATGCCAAAAAGCAAGACGAACAGTCACACATACACCTTGAAATCTCCCCCTGAATGAAACATTCACCATAAATAACCTGATGTCTCCCCCTAGAGACAAAACAGTATCAAATGCATAATCATAATAATCAACCATAGGTGCAACGGAAGAGTCATAAGCATGCTAAGATGACAATTTACCACCATTCAAAACACATGCCAACATATCACTCCTTTCACCAAACTGATCAAATTCATAAACCCAAGCAATGAACTATAAGTGTTGTCAGTATAGTACAAAAGAAAGATACCCGAGAGAGAGATCCACACTGATGAGAGAGCTGAGGAGTCTTCGATGGAGCCAAATAGAAGTCACAATGCAAACTACTAAAAAGATGAGATGACAATAGCTATATAAAACTAAAGAACAAAAAAATCTTTTTTTGTTTTGTTTTTTTGTTTTTGTTTTTTTTGGTTTTTAACAACACAAAAAAATACTTCAAAATGTAAAACACACTGTCCTTGTGTCCTTTGAAGAATCTCGAACCTGGTCTTTTCTTTGGCTCGAATGAAGAAATGTAACACAAGTAGCCTGCAAGTTCTCGGTAATCAATCATTTTTATTTCTCTTGTTTTTTTTCTTTCGCTTACATCTCCAATAACATTTTCTGTTGGATGATTTCTTCAGATTCGAGATAAAGAAACCTCTGTTCAAATCAGCTGTCATTGTTTTGGTTAGTTCATCGTCCGAAGTAACTGAAAGTTCTTCAGTTCGTGCAGTTACTTCCTCAGCAATAACTAACTGCAAATCCATTTCTGCAGTTATTTCCTCAGCAGTAACTAACTGCAAATCTGGGCATTTTCTTGTTTTTCCTTCGCTACGTTTTTGTGCTTGTACTTTACCCTTTCTAATCCAAGCTTGCTTCAATACCATGAGATGCTGTTAGAAATTTAATGGAGAGTATCTAGATTTTCGGTTTTGACCCCTTTGAAATATTATCTATAACATCTTGTAGCATCTTGGTCTTATGTGCCCGATAACTCCGCAAAAGTGACATGTGGGTATAAATCTTCGATTCTTTTTTGATGTTTCTTCTTCTCGGACAGATTTGGATATGTCATCTTTCTTCTCATTCACTTTAGAGCACTCACCCTTATAGCCAATGCCTGGCAGAACTCCTTTAACTTTACTAATTTCCAACAACTTTTCTAGCTTTTCAGTGCCTCCATTTAACATTCTCAATCCCTTTTCGGTACTTACTAATTTCATTCTAGCTTCACCAAGCTCATTTGACGCCAACATCAAATTCTTTTCTAACTCTTGGATGGTGTTCTTCATGGAGAGATTCTCTTCCTTCAATCTTTCATTCTTTTTACATATTTTCCCCCATTTTTTGTACATTAATTCGTAAGCCTCGTAAATGTTCTTCATTTTATCACTTGACCTACTTTCATCACTGTCATAATCTGAGATCAAGCTTTGAGCTTAATCGTTTGCATTTTTCCCAAAATTTCCAGATTTACTCACTTTTTCGTCTTCAGTTACTTCATTCTCAGTTACTGTTAAACAATTAGCTAGACTTTTGCTGTACAAAGTAACTAAAGCATCATTCTTCATAACTTCTTCTTCACTTCCGGATTCGTTATCACTCCAAGTGCTCGTATAGGATTTTCCTTTTCTCTTCTTTATAGTATTAGCACACTCCACTTGAACATGTCCGAAGCCTTGACACTCATGGCATTGAATTCTCTTTACCTTTCTTTCTCCCTTTTGAGTTTTGGCTTGTTTGAAGTTGTTGTTCGATGAGCTCTCGCCTTTTTGCCTATACTCGGATCCGTCCTTTTTCACTCTCTTTAACCAATTACTGAACTATCTTGTTAATAGTTCCACATCCTTATTCTCATCGGATTCATCTTCTACATCATTCGTAGTTTTTCCAGTTTCCACCTGTAGTGCCAATCCTTTGCTTCTTTCTTGCTTACCTCTCCAAAAGATTCATTTCGAAGTTTGTAAGGATTCCAATAACTTTTTCCAATGATAGATTATCAATGTCGTGGGCCTCATCTATTGTTGTAATTTTTGAAATAAACCTTGGAGGTAGTGATCTCAGCGTTTTCTTGACTAATTTCACGTTGGAGTATTTCTTCCCCAATTGATGAGCTTGATTGGCTATATCTCTCAATCTTTCATGAAAATCTCCAATAGTCTCATTCTCATCCATCTTTAGCTCTTCAAACTACACAGCTAACATCTGTAGTTTTGACGTTATCACAGATTTAGACCCTTCATGAATAGTCTACAACATATCCCACGCTTCTTTAGCCGATTCACAGGCTGAAATCATTGAGAAGCGTCCCTCATCAACAGAACTAAATATCGCATGCATTGCTTGTGAATTTCTGAGTGCACTTTCTTCTTCGATTCTTGTCCATTCAGATGGATCTTTTTGAACTGTCTCTCCTTTATCATCAATGATCATCAGATGCATCCACCTATGTACTACCGAATGCCAAGCTCTTGTGCCTTGAGCTTGGATGAAGACTTTCATCTGTGATTTTCATGCAGGATAATTAGAACCTTCCAATAGCGATGGGCTGATAATCGATGCTCCTTCTCTTATGGCCATGTTCACAAAACTAGGATCTGCACCAACTTGCTACCAAGTTCTGAATCGGTGACCTTGCTCTGATACCAATTGAAAAACCGAAGGGGTTAATTGTTTTGCAAACTTTCCGCAAACTTTTTTGGCACCAACAAAATAAAAACAAGCAAAACCGAAATAATAAAAACCAAAAATTTGGTAACGCAATTCGACACACCTTGCCTATGTCTGCGGGGCCCTCACCCAGCTTAATAACTTTCACGAAGTACAATAGATTTACCCAAGGCTTTACTGAGCCGACCCACTCAACCTTTAACACTATCTCTCAACCTCACTTCCCGTGAAAGATTTTCACACCCAATAGTACGACCACCTCGTGCTAACCTCGTCAGAGGATTTGTCTAACTACTTTCACTCAAAACAATAATAAATAAAAATAGCTCAAGTATTTAATCAACTGAAAATTAAATAACAAAATACTTGAGACAAACGAAGACTTCTCTATGGATTTATCTCCTCGAAATAACCCAGCTGAAAACTTTCTCCATAGTTAATTCTTCCTTACTGACAAAGCAACTTCACCATAGCACACCCAGAAAAATACGTTAATCACTTATATTAATTAACATACGCAGCCACTGTATTTTTCTTCAAGGTCCCATGAAAAACGTATTCTGCAGAAGCTCACGTACACACTACTGGCCGTAAACTCATCAACATATTTCAGCTCATAAAAAAGACAACATACGCAGCCAACCAACTTCTTTCAAGACACACATGATCTGCACTTGGTTAAATTGATTAACACAGGCTTCTTTGTGAGACACAGTGTTCAACTCATCAAGGACCCCAAGTGCACACACCACACTTTTTCAATCGTGATCAACACACCAATCACCAATACTCAAGCACTCTTCAGTGCCACACAACTTTAGCTAGGATTCCACTTCAACCAGGATTCTTCACATTTGTGTTGCTAATAGACTTCTATCTTTAATCAAGTGTGTGAACAACAACAATTTTAGAGATCCACGTGAGGCTTCCTCAACTTTTTGCAAAACCACAAGGCACAGTATTTAACTACAACTCCACTGAATACGCAGCCAGCCAATGCATCTCTTTTTGATCCACAATCAACGTTCCTTTATTTTTAATCCTCACGTGACCTCTACTTGAGCAGTAACGCACGCACCCACAAGGTTTGTTCTAAGTGACCTCTTATTGATAGACTTCAGTTAAAACTCAATCTCTAGATGCATGCTTTGGATATACTTCAATTAAAATACAATCTGCACATCTGCTACATATCCACGTGTATGATTTGAACTTCTATTAAAACATAATCTCCACCCATTTTCATCAATCCATATAATAATTTTAATTTTCTTATATGTCCAATTCAAAATGCCAAAACCAAACAAAGAATATATAAAATATATTCTAACAATAACAAAATACTTTAAAAAGTGGACAGTCTTAGAATGAGTACCTTCTCATTCTTGATTTAGGTAACACAAGGTAATACAGAATATGATAGAGCTAGAATGGTTTACAGTAGGCGCAAGAAGAAGTTGAAGAATCCTAGCACATGAGTTTGTTACAAATAGAAGATAGGTGTCATCTAATAATTGGGGTAGGAAGAGATATAAAAGGAGAGGAATGACATGTAAGGGGGATATGCGTGAATTCTGTACTGAGAGGATTGTTCGGGAGGTAACAGCCCCTTATATAGGCTGATCCATATTTCAGTTGTAATAGCATATTACTTATAGAATATCAATATACTCTAATGAATCGATGAGATTGTTCTAATCCATCTTATTCATTTTATTCTAGTAATCCATTCATTCCTGAGTGAGTTCTATCAATTGGTATCGGAGCACAATCTTGGAACCATTAGATTAAGTTCGTTTTGATAGTGGATGGTAGTGACTTGAAGGATGGAGAAAATCGACTTGATTGAGAGGAGTGTAGCGAACTTGGCTGAGATGTTGGAGAGAAATGATGAGAAAACGGTGAGAAAACCCAACAGCTGGAAGAAGCATTGCTAGAAATAATGCAACACATCAAAGGAAAAGGAGTGGAGTCGTCCAAGGGAAAATCAGTAGTGGAGACTGCTAATGGAAATGAAGGGAACGATGTGGGTGAGTTGGCAAAAACAAAATAGTGGAGTAATACTAAAACAGAGGGAGTTAGGAGGTTTGAAGCTAGCGAGGAAGGGAGAGCTTATGAGGAGAGGGGAAGAAGGTTAGAGATTCCCATTTTATATGGGGAGGATGCATATGGATGGTTGAATAGAATAGAAAGATATTTTTAGTTTAATGGGGTAGTAGACAGGGATAAAAGAGACGCAGTGGTAGTGGCGATGGGCGGCAAGGCATTGGTGTGGTTCAATTGGTGGGAAGCGCGACATGCAGGAGCTGATTGGAGAGAGTTTAAATCTGCGGTGATGAAGCGATTTCAACCCACATTGGCTAAAAACAGCTATGAACTTTTGTTTGGGTTGCAACAGACTTCGACGGTAACGGATTATCGTGAAAACTTTGAGCTGCTGACAGGGCCCCTGCGGCATATTAATGAAAAGATTCTTACCGGGTTATTTCTTAACAGATTAAAAACTGAAATCCGAGCTGAACTCAAGTTGCATCATGTGGGGTCTCCAAATGAATTAATGGACATGGCCGTACTAGTAGAGGAAAGAAATTTTATCGTGAAACATGGCAGTGTGAGTCCTATGCAGCGACATGTAATTAATAAACTAGCCCAGTTCAACCGATCCACCACCGTGGAGTACCGACCCCAACCTCTAGCTACTGCGGAAACAAAGGGGAATGCGGTAATGCAAAACATAACCACACCACAGAGAGAAGGGATTGGTGGGGCTCAGAGATGCAATTTTTGACAACTCCCACCCGAAATGATTAAGGAGAGATATGAGAAGGGGTTATGCTTTTATTGTGATGAGTGATTCAATCCCAGTCATGTTTGCAGAAACAAACACTTTCGGGTCTCTACATCGTGGAGGAAGGAGAGAATGAGATACCGAAGGAAGTGTTCATGGATGCTGAAAGTGACGACAGTGAAGGTAAGCAATTACAATTGAATATGATGAGTGTGATGGGGTTGACTATGAAGAGATTATTCAAAGTATGGGGAGATTTGAAGGGAAGAAAGGTGATAATATTAGTGGATTGTGAGGCTTCTAATAATTTTATTTCAAATTCATTAGTGGATGACCTATCCCTACACGTGCTAGACACTCTAGAATTCTTAGTATAGGTGGGAGATGGACATAAAATTAGAGGAAAAGGTGTTTGTGAAAAGTTACAAGTGGAGACGCAAGGGGTATATATAAAAGGGGACTTCTTTCTATTTGCATTAGGAGGAGTAGACGTGGTGTTGGGATTGGACTGGCTTGAAGGATTGGGCGATATACGAGCCAATTTTAAGGAGTTGACGTTAAAATGGATGGAAAGAGAAAAGCAGTTTAGTTTGAGAGGAGAACTAGCATTGATGAAGTCAGTGGCCACATTAAAATCGCTTTACAAAGCGGTGAAAGAAGGAGGAGAAGGTTATCTAGTCAGTGTGACAAAAATAGAACCGCAAGAGACAGCCATAGAAGGGACAGCGAAACTTAAGGAATTGTTAGCTGAATTTACAGATGTATTACACCCACAGGGCTGACTCCTCAAAGGAGCCACGACCACGCAATCATATTAAAACCAGGAGCTGAAATACCAACAGGAAGACCTTATAGATATCCCCATTATTAGAAGAATGAAATAGAAAAGATAGTGGGGGAATTACTTGCTGCTGGGGTTATACCAGTGTCAGTCCCTTTTCTAGCCTCGTGATCTTAGTGAGAAAAAAAGATGGAGGATGGAGATTTTATGTGGACTTTAGGGCATTGAACAAAGTGATGATAGCAGATAAATTTCCAATACCAACAATTGACGAATTATTGGATGAATTGGGAGGGGCCAAGGTGTTTTTGAAGCTAGATCTTAAGAGTGGTTACCATCAAATCAGAGTTCGAGAGGAGGACATACACAAAACCGCCTTCCGAGCACACGAAGGACATTTTGAATGGCTGGTAATGCCTTTCGGTTTATCCAATGTCCCCTCCACCTTCCAATCATTGATGAATGAGGTATTTCGTTCCCACCTACGCAAGTCAGTACTAGTTTTCTTTGATGATATTCTTATATACAATCTAGATTTTGAGCGACATTTGAAAGATTTGAGGGTTGTCTTATTGATACTCCAAAGCCATAAGCTGTATGTTAACGAGAAAAAGTGTGACTTCGCTAAAGATCAATTAAAATATTTGGGGCATGTAATTTCGGGGCAGGGTGTAGAAGCTGACCCATCTAAAATTGAAGAGGTTGCGAACTGGCCAATACCGAAGGATGTGAAAGCTATCCAGAGGTTCTTAGGGTTCACGAGGTACTATCGACGGTTTGTTCAGGACTATGGCAAGATAGCCAAACCTCTCACACAATTACTTAAGAAAGAAGGGTATCAGTGGAACATGGAGACTTAACAAGCTTTTGAATCCCTTAAGTCAGCAATGGTAAACCTTCTTACTCTAGCCATTCCTGATTTTTCTAAACCATGTATTATAGAGACTGATGCATCAAGAAAAGGGTGAGGGGCAGTACTCATGCAGGAGGGAAGACCTTTAGCTTATCTTAGCTGGGCATTACCTCCGCAAGCGCTCTCCAAGTTAGTTTCTGAAAAGGAGCTAATGGCAGTAGTGATGGCGGTTTAAAAATGGAGACACTATTTGTTGGGCTGACGCTTCATCATCCGAACTGACCAAAGAAGCTTGAAATATTTGACAGATCAGCGGTTGTTGGGAGAACAACAACAAAAATGGACTGCCAAGCTGTTAGGGTATGATTTTGAGGTGCAGTACAAACCAGGGAAGGAGAACCAAGCAGCTGATGCTTTATCGCATAAAATGGAATGTGCTGCTATATCGACGGTGAAAATGGTGGACTCGAATAACTTGGAAGAAGAAATTCGGGCTGATGTGAAACTTAACGCCATCATACAAGATCTGTTAAGTTGGAGCAAAGAACACCTGGGATTTTCGATTAAGGGAGGCAAACTGTATTATAAAAATAGGCTGGTTTTGCCAAAAACATCTAGTCGGATACCGACTATTTTGAAAGAGTTACATGATTCACCCATGGGGGGTCATTCGGGGTTCCTACGCACTTACAAACGAGTGTTGGGACTGGTTTTCTGGGAAGGAATGAAGAATGACATAAAAAAGTACGTGGAGGCTTGTGAAGTGTCTCAACGAAATAAGTATCAAGCATTATCCCATGTTGGTTTACTACAACCTCTACCAGTTCCAACGCAAGTATGGGAGGATATATCAATGGATTTCACAGGAGGTCTACCAAAGAGTAAGGGAATGGACACCATCATGGTAGTAGTGGATAGGCTGACAAAATATGCTCATTTTTTGCCATTAGCCCACCCCTTTTCTGCTCCTAACGCTGCTGCACTATTTGTTAGAGAAATAGTGAAGCTACATGGTTCCCTGCCTCAATATTATCCGACAGAGATAGGGTATTTATGAGCAGATTCTGGTCTGAATTGTTCAAACAGGCAGGCACACAGCTGAAGTTTAGCTCAACTTATCACCCCCAAACCGACGGACAGACGGAAGTCACCAATAGGTGTTTGGAAACATATCTCCGCTGTTTCACCAGAAGTAAGCCTAAGCAATGAACTAAATGGTTATGCTGGGCATAATTCTGGTTCAACACTAACTGTAATAGTTCTACAAAAACTTCTCCATTTCTCGCTTTATATGGTCGACCCCCACCCACTTGTTCAGTTATGTAGGGGAGTTGTCAGCATTGGAAGAAGTGGACAGACTTCTTAAGGAACGGAATGGAGTCATAACTGAATTAAGGGACAATCTATTGAAGGCCCAGAATCGGATGAAAACCCAGGCAGATAAGAAACAAAGAGTAATGGAATACAGGGTAGGAGAAAATATGTACTTGAAGATCCAACCATGCAAACTCAGGTCCTTAGCAAGAAAGCTGAATGAGAAACTCAGCCCCCGTTACTATGGACCCTTTTTGATTGTTGAAAAGATTGGAGCAGTGGCTTATAGACTGGAATTACCTGCATATAGTAGAGTTCACTCGGTTTTCCATGTGTCATTGCTCAAGAGGGCTGCTCCTAATCCTATGCAGATACAACCCTTACCTAAGCAGTTAACAAAAGAGTGGGAACTGAATTTACAACCAGAAATGGTATTGGGGATCTGAAAGGATGCAAATGGGAACGAGGAGGTATTGATTCAGTGGCAAGATCTACTTACATTTAAGAATTCACGGGAATCATATGCTGCAATTGTAGAGCATTTTCTGACCTTCCACGTTGAGGACAAGGTGCAAGCTTTTGAGGGGAGTATTAACAGAGCTAGAATGTCATTAGTTTACAGTAGGTGCAAGAAGAAATTGGAGAATCCTAGCACGTGAGTTTGTTACAAATAGGAGACTGG
Source organism: Erythroxylum guanchezii (assembly GCA_025629825.1). Taxonomy (NCBI): domain Eukaryota; kingdom Viridiplantae; phylum Streptophyta; class Magnoliopsida; order Malpighiales; family Erythroxylaceae; genus Erythroxylum; species Erythroxylum guanchezii. The sequence goes on along the minus strand of JAOTAX010051329.1, from coordinate 1,084 downwards.
TGTCATCTAATAATTGGGATAGGAAGATATATAAGAGGAGGGGAATGACATATAAGGGGGATATGCATGAATTCTGCACTGAGAGTATTGTTCGGGAGGTAACAGCCCCTCATATAGGTTGATCCATATTTTAGTTGTAATTGCATATTACTTACAGAATATCAATATATTATAATGAATCGATGAGATTGTTCTGATCCATCTAATTCATTTTATTCTAGTAATCCATTCATTCCTGAATGAGTTCCATTAGAACACAATGTAGACTAGCGAAAATTCTCAAATAAAATTGAAGAGAAGTAGGCATTTCATAAATATTGATCCAGGATAATAAGTATTACAAGACAACATGCACAACTACATAACCAAAAGTGCAGAGAAAAAAAGACATTCTAGCAATTTGCATATAATACAAAAGAGAGAAGACAGAACTGCTAATCTTGAATTGATTGCATACGAGAGCTATTTAATTAATATATAGAAATATAGTGAACTTATTTCTTGTCACACATTGTTACAGACCCTAGATTAAAAGAGTAAAAATGCGTGAAATCATCCACTGCCTTGGAGAAAACAAGGATATTAGCATTTCCTCCAGGCAAGAGAATTCTAGAAAACCATATCTAGCTGCATGTTCGCACAATTGGTATCCTACTCTTTGTATCAATTTCCTAGCTCTTTGCCTCAACTAACTACTTGCTTCTTTACCTGCCATTGAGGGACTAGTCAGATCAAGAGATAAGCCCAAGATTCAACAGCCTTTCACCAAGATCAATATAAACAAGTGCTGCATATGAAGCCACTGACAAGCAGTATATCTAAATTCAATAGAAGGCAAACGAGGTGAATAGTACTTTTCTTTATACATGTGGTGTACCATTATGGTTTTTTATCATTTTTATGCTCCAGAAGCTTGAATCTGACCATTTGGACACAAATTCATAAATTTGCATATAGAAACACAAAAAAGATGTCCGAGGCCCCGCAAGTACGGGTCACGCAATTAAATAGGGAAGTAAGAGTATCGATCCACAAGGAGTTACTGAACAATTACTAGGCTAAAATCACTCAATTATTTGGGCTG
>JAOTAX010051318.1:0-10344 GCA_025629825.1 Erythroxylum guanchezii | reverse complement strand
AATTCTTGTACAATGTGTATACCAAGGTATTTATGTTGTAATGTAAAGTCATTATGACTAAAAATGTTTTGTTTTCGAAATGGGCCGAAATGGCAATTGAAAATTTGATGATTGTTTTGCGATGATTGAGAATGTTTATGAAATAAAGTGGGCCCGATTTAGTTATTGATTTTTTGAAAAATGTGTATATGTTTGTAGTTACAAAAAATGCACTAATTTTTTGAAAAATGTGTATATGTTGGACACGTGTCTTACGGGAGAGGGGTGCTACAAAAACTCGATTTTGCTTTGGCTCTACAGAATCCAGTTCTCAATTAGGTGCTCTTCCCTTTATTTCTCTTCCTTTAATTACGAAAAAAATTAGTAGGTAATTCTAATTATATCTCCTAAACTGCCTCTGTTGAATTGAGGTGTATGGGTCAAGGCCAAACAAATCACTTAACTAATAAGGTTGAGGATATCGAAACCAATAAATCTACTTGGGTAGAAATTGATGAATGTTATGGAAAACAATCGATCATCAACTTCACCCTATTTATAAAGCATACAGAACCTGTGTTGAGATATGGAGTTAAGCAAAGTTACTTTATGAAGAAAACAATTCTATATTGAATTAAGATATCTGTAGATAGGATTTCTATAGTATATATAGAAGAGGCCTAGGAATAATTAAGGGATATTCTTAGTCATCAGATCTCCCAATTATGAGGAGAGATCTTTCAATTATAGGAAGAGATCACTACAAATATTAATTCCTAAATATATACACTGAAATAACCCTAGTCAACACTCCCCCTCAAGTTGGTGTATAAATATCACGTACACCCAAATTGCAAACAAAATTGTGAAACTGCTTGTTGTAGAGTCTTTGGTTAAGACATCTACTAATTGTTCATTAGACCCTATATAGGATAAGTGTAAAGGGTCATTCACAAGTTTCTCCTTTATGAAGTGTCGGACAATATCTATGTGTTTTATGTAAGGTTCTGATCATGCATCTCATATATAATATATATCAAATATACGTAGCAAAAAATAAAATGGAACCTCAAAAGCCAGATCTACTCATGCATATAGATATAGAAAACAAAAACATGAAATGTAATATGTTTACATACCTTTCTGATAATCTCCTTCGTTCTTTAATCTTCTTTGTGTTGGGTTGTAGTAAACCACAACGATCAACATAGAATGTCTCTAATGAAAGTCCACATGAAGATAAAAGGATGAAACATCACCAGGAGATGGCTAGAATTCTTTCTTTATGTTAACAAAGACAAGAACTCTTATGAGAGTTAGAGAGAAAAAGAGTGTGTGTAAGAAGAGAACCTTTCCTTTACTTGTGTCTTACACAAGATGCATGAAAATCATCTCTATTTTCTGCACCATTTGGCCTTCCATAACCCCTATCACTAATGGAGAGCTATGGGAAGTTAATGGTCATGAATAATATGCATTAATGGAAGTTATGTGAAGTTAATGACCATGAATAACATGCATTAATGGAAGTTTTAGGAAGTTAATGACCAAATTGGCAGCCAACAACACTTGTTCTAATCCATTCCTTGCAAAGTTTTCTACCACGATCACATCGTGATATAATCCCGAAACACTCTCTCATATCTTGAATCACCATAACATAATTATACATGATAGGAATCTCGTTATCATGATCTAATCATGATTTCCTCTATGCTATGTTTTATATCAAGGACTTCATTAAATAAATTTAAGATTAACATCAAATCCATAAATGTATGAATATCGAAATAATGAAAAATGTCTTTATTAATCATAAAATTATTTGTACAATAAGTGCTAAAGGTGATTGCCTTTAGAGCACTTATCTAACATTTTGTTCTATCATGCTGAACAGGATTGTGAGTTATGCTAATGGAAGCTTTGTTATCATACAAAGGGGATAAACTTCCTCCATACATCAGTTGTAATTCATTCATCAGCTTTCTTACCTATAAGACTTTGCACACACCTTATGCCATAACCCTGTACTTTACTTTCGCACTGGATCTAGCAACTACATTTTTTTTCTTGCTTCTCCAAGTGACTAGATTTCCTCCTATGAGCGTACAGTAATCAGTGGTTGATCTCTTATCATCTGAAGATCCAACCCAATCAGCATCTGTAAATGCTTTTATCTTAAGGTGACCGTTGTTAGTGAACAAAAGGCCTTTTCTGGAATACAAACTATAAGTGTGATTCTCATGGATCATACATATACTGACTCACTAGGCGAACTACATATGCTATGTTTGACTAGTGTGAGAGAGATAGATGAATCTCCTAACTAATTTGTGATATCTACCCATGTCTACTGATATACCTACTCCTGCTTGAAGTTTGTGGTTGCTCTCAATAGGAGATTCAACTGGTTTACAACCCATCATACTGGTTTCTTCTAACAAGTCTAGGACATATTTTCTATAGGAGATAAAGATTCCTTTTCCTGATCTAGGGACTTCAACTCCCAAGAAGTATTGCAACTTCCCTAGATCCTTAATTTCAAATTCATGAGCAAGGAGTTTCTTCAACCTAACCATCTTTTCTGTATCATTTTCTGTTACCACAATGTCATCAACATAGACAATGAGAAGCATGATCTTGCCTTAGGAATGCTTGATAAATAGGGTATGATCTACATTACTATGGTGATAATAAAAGGAAATTATGGCACTACTGAACTTTTGAAACCATGCTCTGGGTGATTGCTTTAGCCTATATAAGGCCTTTTTCTGCCTACAAACCTTCCCTTGTGTCTTCTAGTCTTCAAAACTTGGAGGAATCTTCATATACACCTCCTCCTCTAGATCCCCATGAAGGAAACCATTTTTAACATCAAACTGCTATAAGTCCCAATCTAAGTTAGCTGCACAAGAGATTACAATTCTGATTGTATTCATTTTAGCAACAGGAGCAAAGGCTTCCTGATAGTCACCTCCATGAGTTTAAGTAAAGCCTCTAACCACCAATCTCATCTTGTATCTCTTAATAGATCCATCTGGCTTATGCTTCACTGTGAATACCCATTTGCAACCAACTTTTTTTTCCCTTCTAGAGTAATGACTAGTTCCTAGGTGTAGCATCCTATTACTTGAATTGAGGTTAAAATGGTGTTTATTAGAGATTAGTGAGAAGTTAGGAGGCATAATTCATGCTTATGCATAATGTGACATACACATACACTACACTATTGGTCTTGCACATTACAATTATTTGTACATGCATTCATTGACATTTTTCGGGTATAATTAATTGTAAAAAATACAATTAAAATGTGAATTGTGAATTATTTGCTGAAAATTTATTTAGAGACTATTAGTATTATTTCGAAATTTTTGGTAAATTGTAGAAAATTTTCAAAAATTTGGGATACATTTGGAGTAGTATTTAATTGACAAATGGATCAATCATTGTGTGGCAAATGGCATAGATAAATGAGCAACATTTGGCATGAGTAATTAATTGACAAATGGCAGCAATGGTTGAGTGACAAATGGACTAGTAATTAGGTGACATTTGGTAGCTTATGTAAGGGATAAGTAGCTTACATGCTTAAGGACATGTGTTGTTATGTAAGGGATAAGTGACTTACATGTTTAAGGACATGTGTTGAAATAATATGGTGACATCTAGCACCTTAGGTGTAATGTTTCTGCAGCATTGCTTGAACCTAGCTCATTCTTCTTCTCTTCTCATCTCTCACCACCGAAACCTGCTTCTATCTCCCCCTTCTTGTGTTTTTCTTAAAGCTATGCTAAATTACCACACTAAATACATGCTTTTACCCTTCACAAAACAGCTAAAGAGCCAGCTGATTGTTGTTGTTTCATCATAGCTGAAAGTTATTTAATTCCATCTTGAATGTGTGATGATTTTGCATGTTTGGAGTACTGATTTGGAGTGATTATAACTGAACAAGTAAAAGATTAGTGCTTATGGCATGTTATAATAGAGAATGATTGATGAGTTTTGGATGAAAGTAAGGAAATGTGATGGAATATTATGAACTAGAAAACTTTCACTAAACATGTTTCGGTATTCTGATTATAACTTGACTTGTGGATTTCTAAATGAGTTGATTCTTAATTCATATTAAACTTGAGACATATGTCTACAACGTTCTTGAAGAAGTTGAATTTTAATTCTGTCTCTAATATTTTCAAAATTGGCATGTAATTGAGTCTTAGTTTAGGTTGTAGTACTACCAGGGACAAAAATTATGTCCTGGGGTTATTGAATAAACTGTATTGATGTAGGCCGAATTAGACTGAGGTGTCTTCACCAAAGTTGTAGCTTATTCTCTTAGCTTTAAATTGGTATAAAGTTTGTAATTTTTGGATACTGGAATTGAGAGATATGAGGTTTACAACGTGAATGCATGATCATGCATTAGCCAAAATTTCACATGTACATAATTTTTTAAGCATAACTCATTGAATAATGAACCAAATTCAATGATCTTGGTATCATTAGAGACTTAAGACATAGGAGAATAATTTGTTAGAAGGAAGTGTTAAGAAATTCCTTCACTTTCCTGATGAAATTAATTGTATAAAACGGACCCGACGACCGTCTTCCAGGCGCATGCAGCTCTCTATGCCGGTTGCTGTTGCATCTAGTCGCACAACGCATTAAATCTGATAGAAACGTCATGTATGCGGTGTTGGCACACTTTTTGTAAGAGAATTCATGCATGGTTATGATCATATGCTAAACCTTGTGTTTGTTTTACTCCTTACTTATTCTCTTTACTTGGTTTGATCTAAGTGCTTATATGTTGGTCTATCATCTCTCCTTGATTAAATCTGTGTTTGCGTGGCTAAATATGATTTTGTTTCTGGTTGTGGTTGGTAGCTTCTTATTTCGTTATGCAATTTTATTTATTTTCAAAGAGCAAAAGACTTTTATGTGCAAGGAATTCAAGGTAGGTACATATTTATAACAGAGTAAGTAAGCCACTAAATGTTTTCTTTGAATCAAGGAAGTTTAATGATTTCAATTGCATCATAGATGTTGCATTTATTGCTTCTTGAACAGATTGAGAAATTGTTATATGTTTGATATATGAATTGTGTTGATGATTTATGAAAAGACTTTGAAAACGATTCTTTTTGGAAAAGATACATGTTTATGAAATCAGGTTTTTGGAAATGGTTTTCGAAATATCTCATGTTCATGAAAAACTGAAGTAAATCACTTGTTATTATAGAATTCACGTACAATATACAAAATGCACAAGAAGGGAGGGGGGGGGGTTGAATTGTGTATTCTTTTCGTGAATACAAAACCCTTTGATATTTCTTGAAAAGAAAATTTTCAAACTATTAAATGAATACCAAAATGTTATACACAAATAGCTACGTGGTTAAATCGCAAATAACTTCTAGATACTTATTTAAGAACAAGAGAAATTAAAGTAAATAGTTAGAAGATAGACACTGCGATTTTATACTGGTTCACCCAAACCTTGGGCTACGTCCAGTCCTCAGAGTTCGTCTGAGATTTCACTATACTTCTCCAAATTTATAAGTATTCTTTTCTCTCTTTCAGCGCCTCTTCAGGTCTCTTACACCAAGTATTCTTTATGCTATCTTAGCCTCTTCTTTTCCTCACTAGAAAGATATTGCGAGCTTTTTGTTACAGTAGAGCTTGCTCTCAGATATCGCACTTTGAATACAAAATTTTTCCTATGTAAGAAATAACTTGAAAGCTAAAAGTTCAAAACTAGTTCAGTCTTCGACTACGACTAGTATTTATAGCCTAAGTCTCCAACTGCTTCTTGTTTCTTGTAGAAACCGTTATTCAGTTGAGTTCTGTAACTAACTCCAACTGACTAACTGTCCGACGTACTAGAATGTCTTCATCTCTGTATCGTCTGTGTTTTCCACTTCTTCTGTTTTTTCGATTCTTCTGTGTTTTCCTCTTCTTCTGTGTTTTGCGCTTCTTCTGTGTTTTTCCGCTTCCTTTGTGTTTTGCACTTCTTCTGTGTTTTTTCGTTTCTTCTGTGTTTTCACTTTTTTTGTGTGTTTGCACTTCTTCTATGTTTTTCGCTTCTTCTGTGTTTTCGCTTCTTTTGTGTTTTTGACTTCTTCTGTGTTTTTGTTGCACACTTAACACACTTACCAAAATAGTTCACTTATTTCTAATATTATTATTATTTGATTGTCACCAAAATTAATAGACGTGAAGTCTTCTTGAGTTACCAATCTTCCCCTTTTTGATGATAACAAATAATCGTAATTTTAGAAAGACAAAAGTGAATAAGCGTATATTATTTAGATAGCGAATAAAAAGACAACAAAAGATATTCATATATGAAAAACTTGTAGTCAATACTATCTTCTTCTTGCCTTTGGTCTCCCCATGTACTATCTTTCTTCTACTTCTTCTCTTCTCTCTGCTTCTGCTCTTCTCTTTCTTCTACTTTTGCTCTTCTCCCCCTATTTTTTTATTAATCAAAAAAGAACTTTACCGAAGATGCTTCATGATTTTAGAAAACATTCGTTGCATATCAGTGCAGATCAACTTGAGGTCTTCTTCAATAGAAACTCATAGATGAGCGACTTCCTCATGTAGATCACTCACTGAGTCACCCAGATCATCAACCTTAGTATGAATTTCTTCAATTTCCTGTACTAAGGCTTCCTGACTCCACTACTGTGTGTGACTAACTTCTTCCAATACAATAGTAGAATCCTGTTGAGGTGTTCTTCGTGGAAGGAAGTTTGTAGCAACAGATATTTATGAAGGTAAAATATCTAATTCTATAATTATGATAATAGGAGGTTTGAAAGATTGTTTTCCTTTTGGGAGATCAAGGTCATCAAGTCTAGGTAGTTTTGGAACTAGATTTCCAAGAAGGTGTAGGGCATCTTTAATTGAAGATATAAAACTCAAAGGTCTAAAGTGCATGATTAGATGCACAAGAGTCTCTAAGTTGAAACTAATACCTTCAACCCTGATAGTTCTATACTATCCTCTTGTCACTCTTCTAACTACCTAGAAAGTTCCATTTGTGGTGAAGCATCCACATTGACTTCCTGATGGTTTAGAAATATGATGTGAAACATAGATTCCTCTAGGTTGAGCTACATTGCATGCCTCATCTATATTCCTCACAACTGCTTGTATCTGATCTTCTGTAAGATCATCTGTATTTTCTTCTAGATATATCTTTTTTTTCCTTTGTCTTCATTGCGTACAATGTTTGAAGGTCTTGGTTGGATGTCTGGTACAATATTGATCAATGTTCTGTTTGTGACTGGGTAAATAGTATACCGCTCCTTGGTCATCTGCATTGGATATGGTTCTGACTTTTCATCTTGCAGAACACCATATAGTCTTTTCTCTCCATGATTTAATGTACTGATCGACTATTGATCAGTATTGGTTCGAATTGTACCTTGACTGACCTTTTCAAAGGTTCTCTTATAATAATTTAGCTTCTACTTCTAATAGGTACAGATTCTTCAATCACCTTCAGTCTTAAATCCTCTTTTCTTATAGGTTGAGAAACATTATAATGTGCTGAACTGTGTTCAACTGACTTTGTCTTTTGTTGAACATCAGTTGAAGTATTCTTTTTCTGATTGGTCTTCAGCTTCTTACTTTCTTCTACCAGTCTAGAAGGAGGTTGTTATTGAGGTTTCTTTCTTTCAAACACTAGCTTCCTCTTAATTTATGTTTCTTTAGTCGACTTTTTTGGCTGATCTTGCAAAATTGAGACCAAAGATCTAGTGGCCTATTTTGCTTTCTCTGTCTTTCCAGAATCTTCACCAAGAGTCAAATCTTTCCCTTTCTTCTGTTTTTTTTGACGCAGGGTTAATAATCTTGGTGACCTTCTTGATTGTTTGGATTTCTTGGAATAAAGTGTCTCTCCCTTTCTTTTCAATGACACTTGTTTGACATACTGTTTCACTTGGCTTTCTTCTCTGTATGAAATCGTCTTAGCTTTTACTGATTTATCTGACGATTTATTCTTCTTTTCTTGAATCTTCAAACCCATTCATATGGTAAGGCATTAGAATCTCTCTTCGTCTTCATCATGTAACTTAAAATCAAGTGTGGAAGACCTACAGGTTGATGGTTGAGTAGATGAAAAAAGCATTGTTCATCTATCATCATCACCACATTCTTCGAGCCTGTTCTTGGTAGAACACAATGAAAAAGTAGCGCATGTAGAACCCTAGCCTTTGGAACAAGAGTTGACGCCTTCTTTTCCTTTGGGTCACTAAATCCATAGAGTTGTCGATTGATATGTGCTTTTTCTACACTGGCTTGAGTCATCCATCTCGTATTATGAGACACCTTTTCTCCATCACATAGGCATTCACTAACTTGCTCGATTAACTCCAATGTCACAATGACCGACAATCTATCCACCACTAGTACTAAAGTATCGTCTACTACTTTTGCATTCTTCCAAAACTCATATATTTCATTCAGATAGACTGTTTCACGAACTTGAAAGAAAATTTTCCATCCTACTGCATCAATTTCTGGTTCAATGTCCATTTGGTTCTTCTTCAAAGAATCGCAATCAACATGTCTTCCATAAATCATAGAATGCTCCATTTGTGATCTGTAGATAATAAAGACTAAACATGCAAATGTATTTTTCTCAAAGTAATGATGTTAGTATCTGAAGATGAGAATGTGAACAGAAAGAACTTGATATCAAGAACAGAGTAATGGAACATTTTGTTGAGAGTTCTGCAAAAGTCGATTTCAGAGTATTTCAAAAATATTTTAGAGTAGGTGATATTCTAAAGGTTTTGAGAAGATTTCCCTCTAATAGCCTCTCTTGAAAGAAATTACCATCTGTAACTTACCGTTACTGTTCTCTTGAAAACTTATGACTTTTTATCTTCTTTACTAAGAAAATCATCTGGGTCATGATGTGTCAGATGATTGGTCACTCAACACTACCATATTCAAGTTTCGTCTGATTTCTTTGAATCTTTCTTTATTCAAAGGCTTAGTGAAGATATCTACCCACTAATGATTTGTCTCAACAAATTATAGACTAACAATCTTCGTCTATACATAGTCTCGTAGGAAATTATGTCTAACTTCAATATGTTTTACCCTCGAGTGTTGTATTGGATTCTTCGATAGGTTGATAGCACTTGTGTTGTCACAGAAATTGGGATTTGTTCTTATTGTATTGAATAATCTTCTAACTGATACTTGATCCATAACATCTGTGAGCAACAGCTTGCAGCTGACATATATTCTGCTTCATGGTAGATAGAGCAATTAAACTTTGCCTCTTACTCGACCAAGAGACTAGATTATGGCCAAGAAAGTGACAACCTCCACTTGTACTCTTCCTATCAATCCTATCTCCAGCGTAATCAGCATCACAGTAGCCAATTAACCTGAAATCTTTACCTTTCTCATACATTAAGCAAAGATCAGTAGAGCCTGATAGATATCTCAAAATTCTTTTAACAACAATATAGTGAGATTCTCTAGGATCTGCTTGAAATCTTGCACACAAATAGACACTAAATAAAATATCAATTCTACTTGCTGTAAGGTAAAGTAAAGAACCAATAATTCCTCTAAAAAGGGTTTGATCAACCTTCTTACCTGCTTCATCCTTAGATAAAAGGTTTGAAGGATGCATAGGAGTCGACATAGGTTTCACTTTTTCCATTCCATATTTAACCAACAGTTCTTTGACATATTTCTGTTGATGAATAAAAATCTTTTCTTCGGTTTGCTTAACTTGTAAACCAAGAAAAAATTTTAATTCACCCATCATGATCATTTCAAATTCATTTTTCATCAGATTCTCAAAACTGGAACATAACTTTTTAGACGTTGCACCAAAGAGAATATCATCAACATATATTTGTACTATGATGAAATCATTCTTAACACATTTTCTAAATAAAGTCTTATCTACATATCCTCTACTAAAATCATTCTCAATCAAAAAGGAACTTAGACAATCATACCAAGCTCGAGGAGCTTGTTTCAAACCATACAAAGCTTTATGAAGTCTATAGACATAGTCTGGTTTCTTAGAATTTTCAAAACTAGGAGGTTGCTTTACATAAACCTCTTCATCCATAAAACCATTCAAAAAGGCACTTTTCACATCCAATTGAAATAGTTTTATATCATGACAAACAACATACGCAATCAAAATCCTAATAGTTTCTAATCTAGCTACAGGAGCATAAGTTTCATTATAGTCTATTCCTTCCTGTTAATTATAGCCTTGAGCTACTAATCTAGCTTTGTTATGACTTACTCTACCTGACTCATCTAGTTTATTTTTAAAAACCCATCTGGTTCCTATGATAGACTTTTTGG
>JAOTAX010051289.1:0-10346 GCA_025629825.1 Erythroxylum guanchezii | reverse complement strand
ATTAAATTATTCATAATTTTTATTGATAATTAATTTTAATTTATTAAATATATAATCTTGAATTAAATTATTTATAATTTTTAGTAATAATTAAATAATTAAAGAATATATATTTAAATGATACTAAATCAAATTATAAAAAAAAGGAAACAAAAACTACTTTTTATGATTTTCTTAATTTTTAAAAATCGGAAAAAACTAAAATCAAAAATAGAAACTAAAAATTCAAACAGATATATTTTTTTACTAAATTTAAAAACAAATATAAAAAAATAAAAGTGAAAACAAGCGACCTAAGTTTCAATCTAGTTTTTTATTCCATTATTAAATTTTATTAAAATAGATATAAGTGTTCATCATTTACGGCAAGTCAATATCAATGAAGTCTCGGTCATGAACAGACAGAAGAGAAAGACGGACGTGTGCTTAAGTAGAAAATCGTAAAAAGAAATACAAATACAAATTTTGAAGGTCAGTTTTGACCGCTAGCTACTCCATTAACCCTTCATTTCAAACCATAGTTTCGATGAAGATTCCAACGGGAGAGAATTCTATTACGAAACAAAAGTAAATTATAGCCTTGGGATGATGACAGGTGACTTTGGTAATGTCTGATATACAAAATAATATTATAGTATTCCGTTGAATTTTATTGAAAGTTCAAAGGAAACCTACCATCCACCACATGTGTATATATATCTACATCAAAATTGGTCTGTACAATTTCCATACTTGGTCTTCGCTTCTCCACTGGTTCTGGTTCTGATTCTGATCCTTCTCTTCAACTAAACTTCCATATATACCATTTCCAGTTGTTTAACATCATTGGATTAGATTCAACATCAGAAACATGGAGGAGGGGAGAGGAGTGCATCATCATTTTGATAGTAATTCGGACACAGAAAGCGTAGCAAGTGACCGGACAGCGTTTAGCGGACCATTAGTTGTCGGAGGAGGCACTTCCTACAAGAAACGATCTTCCAAGAAGAGCGCCAGGTTCAGTGATAACGTTGTCAGCAGCATCAACAGTACCAACACCGACACCACCAACAACAACGACGACGACGATGCCTCGGCCTATGTAGAGATTACTCTGGACATTCGTGATGATTCCGTGGCGGTTCACAGCGTTCAGACAACTGGGCATGAGGATCCTGAGCTGGCTTTGCTGGCTAAGAAGACTTTGGAGCGAAAGCCTTCTGCTTCTTCGTTCTTTCGGACCACTTCGTCCCATCTCAGACAGGTGTCTCAACGTTTTACGAACAACCTGTCGAGAAGGCACTCTTCTGCTGCCAGACGTTTCGATAGGACCAAGTCAGCCGCCGCCCACGCCTTGAAGGGTCTCAAATTCATCGCCTCCACTACTTCGGGAAATGGATGGGCGGCAGTCGAGAAACGCTTCCAAAACCTTACCGCTTCTTCTAAAGACCTCCTACCCTCATCCTTGTTCGGCGAATGCATAGGCACGCACTCACTGAATCCTGATACATTGAGAGTTATTCCTACCTTATTTCTCGATTTTTAATGTTTATATATGATATGAATTACAGGGATGAATAAGGAATCAAAGGAATTTGCGGGAGAACTATTTCGTGCACTAGCTCGTAGAAATAACATAACCGGCGATTCCATCAACAAGGCTCAGCTTAAACAGTTCTGGGATCAAATATCCGACGAGAGCTTCGACTCCAGGCTTCAAACCTTCTTCAGCATGTAAATCCATAACTTTGATTATTTTAATCACGGTCTTCTTTGACATAATTAAATGACATATATTTGTAAGTATCGAAACGTTGCTTCCTGGAAAATAATCAATAATTTAAGTAGTCGATAATATCCATGCAGGGTCGACAGAGACGCGGATGGAAGAATCACTGAAGAAGAAGTCGGTGAGGTTGGTATAGTTGAGAGCAAGTCAATAGTTTAGTCTGATTGGGCTTGCTCCTTCAAACCATTTATCTTACAAGTCAATTAATTAAACTCTTTCAGAACTAACACTGGCAGAGTATACTTCCCAGATTATCAGTTTAAGTGCTTCAGCGAACAAGCTTTCCAACATTCAGAAACAGGCCAAGGAGTATGCAGCACTTATTATGGAAGAATTAGACCCAGATAATGCTGGATACATAATGGTAATTGTTATATACACATTTATAGTAATAGAAAAGCAAGAAAAAGATTGACTCTGTTGCTGACTGCTTTTGATGAACAGATATACAACCTGGAAACTCTTCTGATACAAGCACCAAACCAATCGGTGAGGGTTGGAGATAGTAGAGTTCTGAGTCAACTGTTGAGCCAGAAGCTAAAGCCAACACAGGAGAACAATCCATTGAGGAGATGGTACCAGAGTGTGAAATACTTTCTGATGGATAATTGGCAGAGAGTGTGGGTTATGATGCTGTGGATGGGAATTGTAGCAGGCTTGTTTACTTACAAGTTCGTGCAGTACCATAATAAAGCTGCTTACGAAGTAATGGGCTATTGTGTTTGTGTTGCTAAAGGAGGAGCAGAGACTCTTAAGTTCAATATGGCCTTGATTTTATTCCCAGTCTGTAGGAATACCATTACTTGGCTCAGAAACAAGACCAGGTTGGGCGTAGCTGTGCCTTTCGATGACAATCTAAATTTCCACAAGGTACGGATTGATCTTATGTTTTGTTTATAAGTTTACTTTGGACGATACAAACTAATATGAGTATCGTATGGCAAGCTCAGGTGATTGCAGTTGGAATTGCCATTGGTGTAGGACTACATGCAGGAGCTCATTTAACATGCGACTTCCCTCGACTGCTTCACGCAACAGAAGAGGAATACGAGCCTATGAAGCCTTACTTTGGGGAAGAACAACCTTCAAACTACTGGTGGTTCGTGAAGGGAGTGGAGGGAGTCACTGGAATCATAATGGTGGTGCTAATGGCAATAGCATTCACATTAGCCACACCTTGGTTCAGGCGTAATAAGCTCAACCTCCCCAAACCACTCAAGAAACTCACCGGCTTTAATGCCTTCTGGTACTCACACCATCTCTTTGTCATCGTCTACGCTCTCCTCATTGTCCATGGCATCAAGCTCTACCTCACCAAGCAATGGTATAACAAAACGGTGAGGCTTGTCTTTCACTTCCATACTTACTCCTTTTTGCTTCTGTTCTGCATTTTGCTGATGCAAATTCTCTGCAGACATGGATGTATCTGGCAGTGCCCATTGCCCTTTATGCATGCGAGAGGTTGATCAGGGCTTTTAGATCAAGCATCAAGCCTGTTAAGATTCTCAAGGTAATTGACAAAACTTGAAGAATACAAATACGGTTTTTTTACTACTGAGTTGATTGATCTTCATACATCTAATGAGTATTGTGTGTCCATAAATACTTCAGGTTGCGGTGTACCCAGGAAATGTTCTTGCATTGCACATGTCAAAGCCTCAGGGTTTCAAGTACAAGAGCGGGCAGTACATGTTTGTCAATTGTGCTGCAGTTTCTCCCTTCGAGTGGTACGCACTTCATTGAACATACGTATTTTAGCTGTTATATGAACCTTCTGAGGTCTAACATTACTGTGACTAATTGGTACGCATATAACATGAACAGGCATCCGTTTTCTATTACCTCAGCACCAGGAGACGATTACCTCAGTGTCCACATTCGAACATTAGGTGATTGGACACGACAGCTTAAAACTGTTTTCTCCGAGGTTTGACATGACATAACATGCACTTGTCCTGATCAAGTTACAGATCATACATAAGTTTCTCAATTTTAATGGTTCAATCACAGGTATGTCAACCTCCACCTGCTGGCAAAAGTGGACTACTCAGAGCTGATCACATGCAAGGGGGAAGTAATCCAAGGTAATGTGTGATCGTGATGTCGAGTGTTAAGCACTGAATTCTTTTATGTATATTGTTTCTGTTAAATGAGACGAGAAATGATTGGCATGCATGCAGCTTTCCCAAGATAATGATCGACGGTCCATATGGTGCACCAGCACAAGATTACAAGAAATATGATGTGGTCCTACTGGTAGGATTGGGGATTGGAGCCACACCCATGATCAGCATAGTCAAGGACATCATCAACAACATGATGAACAAGGAAGAATCAGATGATCGATCCATACAATCCTTAGAGAATGGGAGCTATGGTGTTCCTACTACTCCTAGGAGTGGCAGTAACCATAAGAACAAGAACTTCAAGACAAGGAAAGCGTACTTCTACTGGGTGACAAGAGAACAAGGATCATTCGAGTGGTTCAAAGGGATAATGAACGAAGTTGCAGAAATGGACGATAAGGAGGTGATAGAGCTCCACAACTACTGCACAAGTGTCTACGAAGAAGGTGACGCCAGGTCAGCTCTCATAGCAATGCTTCAGTCTCTTCACCATGCAAAGAACGGTGTGGACGTGGTTTCAGGCACGAGGGTGAAGTCCCATTTTGCCAAGCCTAATTGGAGACAAGTCTACAAGAAAATTGCTCTCCACCATCCTGAATCTAAAATTGGTGCGTTTCACCTACTCTATCCACTAGCTAAACTCATAGTTGCAATCAGCTGTCCTTCATAACGCGTATAGCTAACTTTTCGTGCATGTTATGCCTATATTTCAGGAGTTTTCTACTGTGGGGCACCAGCACTAACGAAGGAGCTAAGGCAACTGGCTTCAGACTTCTCCCGCAAGACCTCCACTAAGTTTGATTTCCACAAAGAGAACTTTTAAGCAGCAGATTTGAAAGATTGAAGATATTAGTATATAGAGAAGATGATGATCATACAGACTACTATTCCTCTATTCCATGTATGTAGCAATGGGCCATGGAGCACTCGAAAAAGAAGAAACTACGGCGAGTTCTGACCAAACGAACATGCTATGTGTATAGTGTTGGTTGGTCATTTATTTCTAGAGCAATCAATTCACACTTTATTCTTTCTTTTTTTCTTTCTTCCCTTTTCATGTCCTTCACTTTATTTACTAAAAGTGTATTGTTTTTTTGCTCTTCTTATAAGTTCACGTAAGTGTAATAGAAGGTCGTGTTTTAGTGATAAACTGGAAATTTTAGCTGTTGATATTAATAGAATTGTATGTTATACTAAGTTGCTTATTGCGTTGGAAACTTAGTTTCTCTATAATTATACCCCAAATCTTAATAATCACATCGAATATGATATTAGGAAAAAACTAATAATGATTTAAGTTAATTGCTTATACGTATTCTATGAGCTTACATATACATAACATTTTATAGGTCATGAACAAAGTAAAAAGAGGGATCTTTGTAAGAGTCAAGAATGAATCCTATTTTAACTCATTTATTCTTTAGAAGAGTTAAGAATAGACCCTCTTTTATATCATTTTGCTCTTTATAAGGATCAAGAATGAGTTATATTTTGTTTCATTTTGTTTTTACAAGGGTCAAGAGTGGATTCTATTTTATTCTTCATAAGAGTGAGTCCTGGACAGATGTCCTACCTGCCCTTGTTCAAAGCTAGATCTACATACATGTAGCTTGTTTAAAATTAGTGTCTCTACTAATTAGGAGTAAGATTGCGTAGTACTGAATTTTCGTAGATGCTTCATATTAGTAGAAATTTTATTGCTTTTCACTTCAATAATTTCTTAATATTGTTCGTGTAGGTATGCATATAACTATGTATAGGTGGTCGCGCTCAACTTAGACCAAGCTTTTTAGCCTACCCACTTATACAAAATTGAAGTACATTTGTTACAATTGGACTTCTTCTTGGCCGCGTTTTGAGACATTGTTGGCATTTTCATCATAGCCAATTTGAAGTTAACCAAAATAGTCAAAAGATGAAATATAATGGCTTTCATATTATGCGTGTTTTTTCAAAAGATGCATGTAAGATTCAAACGATACATGATATTGATGTTATGGTTGAGTCAATTGTCTTCCTAAGTCTCAATTGTTCGGTAACAACCCAAGAAGCTTCCACCCTTGCGGCTTCTTTAGACATGTGTTTCATTTCTCAAATAGGCTTATAAAATAAAAGCCCAACTTGGACATGTTCAAAGTTCAAACTCTTGTTCAGATTAAAGTAAGAAAATGGCATCCAAGCTCAACTTGAGCTCATTTTGCAAAGTTGAAAAAGAAAGGTCCAAATTGAACATAATCAGAACTTAAAATAACCTCTAACTCAGGCTTCGTAAGCCAACTTCACTTCCACCTTTGTAAAGTCAAACTCGATTCAACTAACAATTTAAATGACCAAATCGTAAAGTCTTTATCAAGTACTCCCTCCAATTCATAATAAGTGTTGTTTTAGAGAAATTTTAATTATTCAAAATAAGTGTCGTTTGTGACTTTTTATACATATTTATAATTTTACTTCTAAAATTACCCTTTAATTTCTTTCACATCTTAATTACACAGATTACATAAATTATATTTTCAAGACACTTTAACATGTAATTAATAAGGGTATATCAGATATTTTATTAACTTTCTTAATAAATGTGCATTCTTCTTAAACGATACTTATTATGAATCGGAGGGAGTAGTAATCTTTATAAACGAAAATTATCTTTGAAAAACAAGGAATGAGATCGTATTGAAAAACAGATTATTATATATTGATTTAATAATGAAATCCTAATCCCACGCTTCTAATATGAAATCAAGTCGACGAATTTTAGTGCACAAAGCTTCTCGTTCTGTGAGAATTGAAAAAGGGATTTTAATTATACGCAACATTTTCTTGTATCTTTATGTAAAAACTGTTTTTGTGATTCGAATATGTGACGGATGACTTTATTAAGCTTGTAATATGAATTTTTTTATTTTGTAGAGTTTGTAATGAAATCCGAGCATATAACCAAGCCAACACATGATTGCTAAGGTCCAAGTGCCCACCCTTCCCTTCTTAACCCATTTAGGGTCAGACCCATCTTTAGGAATACAAACCCATAATACTTGGTCTGGTCTCTGTTTTGGATAATGGAGAACATCTTCACTTAGTAAAGCCCAAGTGTCCAATTATGGAAAGTGATAATTTATGAATTTCTATTGGGACGGGAGTCCCATCCTATTCCAATGTCCAAAGAGAGAGAACAGACAGTCAAAGAAGTCGACCATAGCATAGTTTTTGCATTTACTGGTCAAACATATTCATATTAGGCAGCATTGGAGATTGAGATTGAGACGGTCACCGTCTTCTTCACGGTCTTCGTGGGTTTCAACTTTTAGACAAAACACGTGCGCTACCAAAACAACAAACGGACTCCATACTTGGACTAATAACAAACTTCTCCAACCCCACGCTTTCGTTGGACCCTTTTTTCAATTCTTTTTTTTAATAAAATTATTATTAGAATTAGGTTTATAATAATACAAATTACTTAATAAGTGTTTTTGAATATTTTCATTTTACGACCAAAATGGCAACTTTGAGAAGTTACCAAAAAGCATGTGAAAAAAAAGCAGGCTGATTGATGCATGGCGTTAGCGCCACAACTTGTGGAGTCTCACACGCCTCTCGCTAAAAACCAAAAGTTGCCAACCGAAAACAACTCTGTCCCTCCCTCTTTGACTGGCTACTATTCTCAATACAAATATTACTGTTTAAGTATTTCTTCTTGCTTCCAAGTTCCAATTTCAACTGCTGCTAAATGCTAATCCAAAATGAGATTCCCATAGTACAGGGTCTATAAAACATACACATGTATCCTCTCCGACCCTTCCCTTATCTTTGCTGTCTCATCTCTTCTCAACATGCAATAGTTCTGCACAAGCTAAGTTGAGTTTCCTAGTCATGGGGATTAAACTTGTGAATCTCCATATATTCCCTTGGTGTTTTCAGCTAATGGGCCACCGCTTCCCCTGCGTGCAAGACCAACACCAAGACCGGCCTGCACCAACCATCAAGCTCATCAACTCCGATGGCAAAGTCACCGTCTACCACAGACCAGTTCGCGTCTCTGAGCTAATGATGCAGTTCCCAAAGCACTTGGTGTGTTCTTCCGATTCCTTGTACATAGGCCAGAAGATCCCATCTCTTTCCCAAAACGACCGCCTTCAGCTCGGTCGCAACTACTTTCTTCTACCTAAACATTGTTTCCAGTCTGTCCTGTCTTTTGTCACCATAGCCTCCTTTACCAATCAATCCTCCTCCCGAGCATTGAGAAATTCAAGAACCGCACTAGTGAAGAAGGCAGCCACATGTCAGCCCTTCGACATACAAAAATCTCCATCTGGGTGTTTAAGGATACGAGTGTCGGATGAGTTTATTATATGGCAGTTGATGGAACAAGGCAAGCTCAGTGAGTCAGAAGAAGAAAAAGATAACAACAGCACAAGAAGTAGAGTATGCAGTACTCCTCAGTTGCGGAGGGATTATACTCAGCTTGTAGGGTCTCAACGATGGAAACCCAAGCTCGAAACCATTAAAGAGAAGGGGAAGAAAAGAAAGCTTTCGTATTTCGGAATGAAGAAGAAGAAACATCTGTCTAAGGCCACCCAAAAAGCTCAAGTCACCCAAAAGACTCGTAACAAGATCACTTCGGAGCATCAACATCACGCCACATCCATTAAGCCTTTTTCCAAATCCAAAATCAAGACTACCATCAAATCAAGGAAATGATACTCTTATAGCAGATTCAGGAGACGGAGCACTTTTGATGTTTCCAAATTTTACCTTATTTTCTTTTGACATCTTTTTTGGTGGTTGAGGTTTGCCAATGCAGACCTGGTGTATGTTGTAAAATTGCAGGTAAATTAGTTAGATCTATACAAAATCGAAAGTTAAGAAAAGTGTGTAAAACTAAATCAGATGCTTTTGTCAAATCAGTTATACAGCTCAATGTCTTGTTCCGAAATTTTCATATTTTTCAGCTTGCAGCTTCAGTTTTTGCTTCAATAAGAGAATTGATCGATACCAAGAATTGGAAGAAAGGTATTGCTATTCTCTTTCACCCACTTGCAGGAACTCATCTCGTTAAACAAATAATACTTACAAATAACAAGTACCTAACTCAAACCACTTTAGTTCTAAAAGAAAGATCCTTCTAAATATTGCAGGGCTATTCTTCATATGCCCAACCTTAGCATTTAGGATAGGATAGGAGGATCATCGTCTTGGAAGTCGATGTCTGATCACTCGCCCTTCTTGATCTAACTCAAAATTTGCTGAAGAAAAATCTTTGCTTGAGAAGAATGGTCTTAGATCACTAATCCCACGTTCGTCTGCCTGCATTAGTTGAAGAGATAACCAAAACATTCCACAAGTCAGTATAATCTTTCATCTTGCAATCCGACCATCCAACAGAAAAATCTTAGGGAGACTAAAAAGATTAGGTTTCCTGTACCATGCTCAGCAGATCGTCCACTTTCACATCAATATGGGTAAGCCCAGAAGTAGAACCCGAAATTAATTCTTCAAAGCGAAGCGCTTTGTTCACAAGCTCTTGCAGCAGACTGAGAAGCATTCTATTGTAATCCATCTTGTAAGTGACGTATTTTCTGAAACTCTGTATTGACATTAAGCCAAGCTTAGTAAATACTTCAAATTGGCCATAAAATTATACTTATAGCAATAAGAAATCGTTCACTTTCAGTTGTTTGGATGAACACAAATGCAAAGTCTGTTTGCCTATAACTGGTAGGATCGAGTAACTTGTGAATGAAGATGGAATAGGTCTAAAACATAGTTTAAGACCACCCTGTCTGGTATCAGTCGAGACATAGATTCTGTAGCCAAAATGGGATAAATATTTTTATTTTCAAAATTCGAACCCAGAACAAGTCAGACACTTGGGTTGTTTAAGAAAAAAACTTCGGCCGAATGGCACATGTACATTGAAGATATTTGGTGTCAGAAACTAGCTTCGTAAACAAAAGCTAAAACAATATGGCATTTGAAGGTGTGCATCCCCATAGAATCCTTTTGTCTTTTTCCCTTTTGTTCACACTCATTCTCAAACAGTATGATAGGGTATATTTGAAGTATGCCAAGGGAATATAAACAAACAGAAAGAAGGCTTACGAGAAAAGCATCCATTCTCTTTACCTTTTGAAGAGCTCTTTGCACGCCGTACTTTTGTGTTGAGATGAATGAATTTAGTAAAACACCTATTGCCATGTCAACATCTTCTTCCGTGACATGCTGCCTGAGGTGCATTCTGGCATGTGCTTCAGACATTCTAATCATCGATTCTATGTGCCTCACTGCTATTGGAACTCCTTGTCCATGCTACGTAAGTATAGTAGAAAGGAATATAGCAGGTTTATCAATATACAGCACGCCCATTAAAGTTACTACCAAAGAGTAGAACAAACATCTCACCGATGATTCTCTTCGAAGTTCAGCATATACTTGTGTGAGCTTTTCCATGT
>JAOTAX010051278.1:0-10346 GCA_025629825.1 Erythroxylum guanchezii | reverse complement strand
ACCAATTTACAATTAAGCAAACTAAAATCCTCAAAATAATTTAAACTTGCTTAGAAAGGAATCGGGGCCCAACATAGTTTGTTTCTTACTGTCATGAGTCCATCATGCCTCACTACCACTTCAGATTTCTTGCCCTTCTGAATTTCTTCTCAAAGCTTGCTTAATTCTGCATCCTATTCTTGTAACTCCCTAACCTTCTCTCTAGGTATCGGTCTTACTCTGAAGTTAGCAAGAATAAAATTTGTTTCCTCCTATTTCAAGCATATCTTAAGCTTAGCTACCTCTTCTAATAACGGCAGATAAACTGTTTGAACATGGGCTATTAAGGATTTCCTACTCAAAGCATCCACTACCATATTTGCCTTTCTTGGATGATACTCAATTAACAAATCATAATCTTTAATTGGCTCCAACCAACTTCTCTGTCTCAAATTCAGTTCCTTTTGACTCAACAGGTACTTAAGACTTTTATGATCTATGAAAATCCTTATCTGAACCCTATACAGATAATGTCTCCAAATTTTCAGGGCAAAAACTATTGTTGCTAACTCCAGATCATGAGTCAGGTAATTCAATTCATAAGGCTTTAGTTGCTACGAGGCATAAGCTATTACCTTGTCTCCTTGCATCAATACACAACCTAAACCCTTTTCTTGAAGCATCACTGTACACTGTATAACCTTCATCTCCCATAGGCAAAGTCAAAACTGGAGCACATGTTAACCTGTGCTTAAGCTCCTCAAAACTTTTCTGACATTCCTCACTCTAGATAAACTTCTGATTCTTCCTTAATAAGTTAGCCATCGGAGTAGCTATCATAGAGAATCCTTTAACGAATCTCCTATAATAACCTACCAGACCTAGAAAACTCCTCACTTATGTCACTATCTTGGGTGGATGCCAATTCACCACTGCTTCAACCTTCCTCAGATCAATATGTACCCCATCTTTTGAAATCGCATGTCCAAGGAATATCACCTCGTGAAGCCAAAACTCACGCTTGCTAAACTTAGCATAAAGTTCCTTCTTTCGCAATGTTTGCAACACAATCCTGAGATGCTCCTCATGTTCCCCTTCACTCTTGGAGTACACCAGAATGTCATTGATAAACACTATGACAAACTGATCCAGATATTCCTTGAAGAACCTATTGAAAAGATCCATGAATGCAGTTGGAGCATTGGTCAATCCACATGGCATGACTAAAAACTCATAATCTCTATACCGTGTCCTGAAGACTGTCTTGTTTACATCAAACTCCTTGATTCTAAGCTGATGGTAGCTTGACCTGAGATTGATCTTTGAAAAGACCGTTGCTCCCTGTAGCTGGTCAAACAAATCATCAATCTGGGGTAAAGGAAACTTGTTTTTAATGGTCACCTTATTGAGTCTTCGGTAATCTATACACATCCGCCATATTCTATCCTTCTTCTTAACAAATAAAACAGACGCTCCCTATGGCGATGAACTTGGTTGTATATACCCCTTCTTTAATAGTTCCTCTAACTGTTCCTTAATCTCCTTCAGTTCAGCTAAGCCATTCTATATGGTGGTATAGAAATGGGTGCGGTTCCAGGAATCAAGTTGATGGCAAACTCGATTTCTCTCACCGATGGCAAACCAGGTAAGTCCTCTGGAAACACATCTGGAAATTTCTTCACAATTGGATGATCCTATAACCTCCCTTTCATTCACATCAGTGTCCACAACATGTGCCAAAAAGGCTTCACACCCTTTTTCCGTCATCCTGTCAGCTAACATAGCCGAAATAAGTCTTGGCTGCCAAAAAGGCTTCACACCCTTTTTCCGTCATCCTGTTAGCTAACATAGCCGAAATAAGTCTTGGCAATGGTATTCTCCTGTCTCCCCAGAAAGTCACCTTCTCTCCATTTCCCAGATTAAATTCTACCACCTTGAGGCTACAATCCAGTTTCACATGATACTTCTCCATAACATCTATTCCCAGTATGACATCTAACCACTTTAGCTCTATAGGTAGCAAGTACACTACCAGTTGAGTACCCTCGATGAAAAGCTCACAATCCCTATACACTTAACTTATAATCACATGCCTCCCTAGAGGAGTGCTAACAATTAAAGGGCTACCCAGTGGCATCAAATCAACATCATGTAATGTCATGCTTGTAGAAACAAATGAATGCATGGAGCCAGAATCAAACAACACATATACTACAGAATTAAATAGCTGAGCCATACTCGTGACAACTTTAGGTATGGCTACAGCTTCCCCTCTGGTCATAGCAAATACCCTGACCTGTGCCTGACCCCTTGGCCTCCCTGGAGAAATAGCCTTCTTTGCAGCTCCTGAACTGCCCACCTCAGTAACTGGCCTAGTCCCCACTATTTCTGCTCTCCTTGGGGCTTGCAACTCCGACCCCTCTTGCCTTGTTGCTTGGGGACAATCTCAGATCACGTGTCCGTTCTCTCTGCATCTGAAGTATGCTTCAAGTAACTTGAGACACTCTCCCCTGTGAAGCTTCCCACAATGCTCACATTGGGGGTTCATGTTCCTGCTCCTCTCTACCCTGCTATTGCCCTCTGCAATAGAGGCTTGCACTGAAGCTGCCCTTGGTTGCTTGTTCCTAGTAGGGGCACTACTCCCCAACTCAATCTGTGTGTGGAAGCTCTTTCTACCCCTCTCAAACATTTGAGCACTCACCCCTTTTGTGGAAAACTATGCCCTGTTCCTCCTCTTCCTACTCACTTCATTTTTGATATTCTCCAGCTTCTCAACCTGGAGTGCAGCATCTACCAATTGCTGGCAGTCACAAAAATTGTGGATCAAGACTTTCTTCTTGATCCCTAAATGAAGACCTCCCTCAAACTTGCGGCACTTGTCCTCCTCATTCGTCACAATGTTGGCTACATATCGTGACAGCTGGGTAAACTTTACCTCATACTCACTCATACTCAGATCCCTCTGTGTGAGATTTAGAAACTCCCTAGCCTTCTCTTAGTATGGAACCTTAAGAAGTTTTTCCTACTGAAAGCTTCCAAAAAGTCCCTCCATGTTAGCACCGGAGGCATAACCTGACTGTGGGGCATTGATTCCCACCAATGAAGTGCATCCTCCTGTAGCAAGCTCACGACATAATCCAGCTTCTCCTCATCAGAGCACTTCATCTGAATCAGGACCCTTTCAGTCCTCTTCAACCACGCTTTAGTCTCCTCGGGATTGTAGTCTCATTGAAATCTACAACTCCATACTTATAGAGCTTATCATACTAGCCACTCCTCTCCACTGGAGCTGGCACCGAAGCTTGTGAACCTTGGCCTATGGCATAAGTGAAAGCCCAAGCAAAGGCTTGAAAGAAACACAGATCTATGGGATCTGTTTGAGGCATAGGAGGAGGCGGAGAAGGCACCTCATGCTGCACACTAGGTGCTTCAGGAGCTAGAGCAGAATGTGTCCCTGCATCTTGCGGGATATAAGATTCATCCATGCTCCCTTGGCAAGAGCTAGATCGAGTCATAGCTCCTCTAGTTCTCTTTCGAGGCGGCATTTTTCACTCCTTCAATATAAGCCATTGAAAATCTTTAATTCAAGTTTCATGTAAAACAAATTTAAATCATAAAACAATTTAAATTACATAAAACAATTTCAAATCTTGTAAAACAATTCAAAACAATGCATCTTATTTCATTTTAAAATAATGCATGTTCTTTCATGTCTTAGACTACCCACTTCATGCTTAGGATACTCTTAAACCTAGTCGCAAACTTACTTAAACCCAACCTAGTCACAAACTTGGATTCTTAAACCTAGTTGCTCTGATACTATAAGTGTTGGACACCCTGCCCTAGTGAGTAACGAGCCTGATGTCTTAAGTGACATCTAAACCCGTATCCCACAAGGGTGGCGTGCCCCCACCAAGACAAACACCAAAAACAACTCACTTCTCTTATTTCTTAACAGATTTTGGGAAACCCTAAACCGGGATTCTTAGTCAACTTGAGCCAAACATTTGTGGCTCTATGTCTCTAATTTATTTAAAGATAAGAATCCTCACATTTGGAGGTCCTATAGAAAAGTTATGGCTGAAAGAGTCGAACAAGGCCTTAATCTCAACCGTATTGCACCTGCCTTGGGGCAATTAGTATAACCGTCAATAGGGGTATCAATGTAAGATCATCTTAGCACATTTTAATAGAAGACTTCGAGATCTACAACTTTTATGAAAGCCTTGAAGACAGATTTTACCATCTGAAAGGTCAAAAATTTGACCAGATAATTCAAGATGAACAGTGTATAGAAGAAGCGGAGGGTCAACTATTGAGGAAACAGAAAGTAGATGAATGCAGAAAGCAAGCGAATCTGGAAGGCAGACGAATGTAGAAAGTAGACAAATGTGGAAAGCAAATAAATGTAGAAGGCAGACGAATGTGGAAGGCAGACGAATGTAGAAAGTAGACGAATGTGGAAGGCAGACAAATGTGGAAGGCAGACAAATGTGGAAGGCAGATGAATGCGGAGTTAACTTAAGACGATGCAATTCTTAAGTCGAAAGGTTCCTACAGACGATACATTCCTATAGACAATATGACGTCATCACAAACGAAGTGACTTCATCATAGACGATACGCCCTAATAGATGATACATTTCTATAGACGATATGATGTCATCACAGACGATACACCTTTACAGACGATACGTCCTTACAGACAATACATTCCTACAGACAATATGACATCATCGTAGACGAAGTGACGTCATATCAAATGGTACGCCTTTGCAGACGATACATTCCTATAGATGATATGATGTCATCATGGACGAAGTGACTTCATATCAGACGATACCACTTGATATTTCTAAACATCTCCCCTTCTAAGGACCAGTCTTTGGACTCCGATGTCTAAAAATTCCCTACTATAAACTGTTGGAAGCTAGAAGGAAGACCTACAACTTCCTAAAAGGCACATTTGCCTAAATTGGCCTAAGTTAATCCAGGTCTATCCTTGATGTCCGAACATGGACTTTCTCTTTATGCAAACTTAGACAAGCAATGCATGAACTTGAGTGTAAGTCATGAGCAAAAATGAAATCTTATTCCATTTGCATCAAAAGATAAGAGTTTTACAAAGCTTTAGTTGGGCATTTTAAGTCGTAAATACATTAACATCTGAAAGTCTCAAAATACCAAAAAAAATACATGAATCATGAGTTGCTCAAAATGCAACAAAAGCCTTGCTTAATAAGAGTTCCTTCAAATATAAAATATTTCAAAAGTGGAGTGATGCCTTGGCTATTTCCTACTCGATCTCTTGCTCCTTACCTGCTTATGGGGAGGAAAATCGGGGTTCGCTTGCAACTCGTGGGTAACAATTTTATAACTAGTAACAAGCAAAAACCATTGAAATAGTCATTTACGTCTTAAACATTCACATAATGCCAAACATGCATGCATCATTCTTATCGTAATCATGAGCACATAAACATATCAAAATGGTTCGGGTGGATCCAAAAACAGAACGTACTACACATTTTCACATGATAGTCTTGCGTAGTCGTGAACTTATGGGAGTCCATGAAAGAGCTCTATGCCACTAGAGGGTAAGTGGGAGAAGCCTTTTTGTCAAAATGCACTTGACATAACTTAAGGGATCACCACAAACCCACATAACATGTATTTCATGACTTGCAAAACTTATTGCCCAACAAGGCACATTTCGGAAGCTTGTTTTATTAGGCTTGACACCTTTTCAAAAATCATTTGCGTAAATTAAACAAATTTTACATGCCCAAATATGCTACACATTTTCAAAGCATTTCAAGAACAATAAATGCACATTTTGAAGTAGTTGAAACTCATTTATTTCCATTTCTTGAAAGAAACTTTAATGGCTTATTACTTAATTATAAAAGTGAAACCCACCTTGAATTTCTTGCTTAAAAACTTGGTCAAAGGTGCCTCTCCTCTTGCTCCTCTTGATTCCCTTTTTCATAGACAAAAATCCCAAGTTTAAAAAGGGTTGCAAAATTGAAGATCCACAAAGTGCATTTACTAAGGTTTGCTCCTAGAGTATCCAAGCCCATGCATTCTCTAAGTTCTTAAACCAAAACCCCTTCTAAAGTTCCAGGGCATTAAAAATGCTCTTACCTTAAATCTTCACCAAAAGAAGAGATGATTGGTTTAAAAGAAAGCTCTTGTCTTCCTCTACCTTTTTCCTTTCTTG
The DNA here is from genome assembly GCA_025629825.1 of Erythroxylum guanchezii. Lineage (NCBI taxonomy): Eukaryota > Viridiplantae > Streptophyta > Magnoliopsida > Malpighiales > Erythroxylaceae > Erythroxylum > Erythroxylum guanchezii. The sequence goes on along the minus strand of JAOTAX010051278.1, from coordinate 4,147 downwards.
CACAACCTCAAAATCTCTCTAGAAGGTCTAGAAAAGATGAAACCCTAGTTCAACTCTCTTTTTTTCCTCTCAACCACTGAAACCTCTCTTCCCTTTTTACTCTTTTCTCGTGCTTCTCTCTTCTCTCTTTCTTCAACCACGTTCTTGGCTTCTTAAAAGCAAGTCAACAATTTCCTCTTCCTATTTTGCCCCTCCTTCAAGACCTTAAGGTTTCTAAACTTATGTGACTTGCCAAATTTTCCCTTACACAGTTTTACTACTTTATTACTTTAATTCCGTTGACTTATGTCATATACTCTTACCACACTAACATGCCAATAACCCAAATATTAATCCCTCAAAACCTCATCATTATCTTAAATCATGCCTAATAAATAAATAAATAAATAATTTTAGGGGCCAACATTATGTGTTTTATTTGAATGTGAATTTTGCATATTATAGTTGTTAAGATGCATTCTATAAATCATGTCAATGTGTCAATAGCTTAGATGAACTGAAATTGATTTAATTTTGAACATGGTCTATTAGTTGTAGAGAATTATTAGATTGCAAAATTGGTGAATTGGGGTCTTTGATTAAATATGCAGCTTAATTAGGGTTTAGTGTTTAAGTGTAGCCCTCTAAATGATCACATTCATTCATAATTTGAGGCCTTTTAACCTAAGTAGCTTCGCTAGTATTTTTTCATGAAAACGAGTAGTTGAAGCAACAAAGTAGGCAATAAAATATATATGAAAAAATAGTTGTTATTTTTAAAATAAGTAACTATTCCACAGGCCTTTGGGTTATGAATAGAGCTAGTAGTCAGCTGAGAATGTGATATAGCTGAGAAACTATATTGACACGGATCACAATTGTGTGCATTCGCGTAAAAAGGCTAGAATGACGTTCCAACAAGTAGCTTAACAATAAACATCATTTAGCTGAGTAACCGGATCAACATTCATTACCAATGTTTGCCTCTGCATAAAAATACTAAGTCCATGTTTGTAAAAAGTTAATAAAAATAAAAAAGTGTTTTCGAATAAAACCTACCAAACTTGTAATAGTTTGACTTTTCATGAAAACGTACTTAAGATTAGTTACAGAGTTAAATGACCAAAGAATTATTAATGTGTGTGTGCAATTGAGAAGGGTAAAAAATTTAACACTTGAGTATGGATTATTATGTATATTTAGTTCGGAGCCCTAAGATACGAATTTTGCATGTTCATGATTTGAAATGACTTGAATGGTTGTATTTTAAATTAAATTTATTTTATGAAGTTGAAGCCATGGTCTCATTACTGCATTGTGTGCTATGTGAATTAGTATGTGTTTGTTATTTTGTTTGCTTGAGGACAATCAAACGGTTAAGTGTGGGGATGTTGATAAGTGTGAATTGCATTATGTTTTAGGTCTTAGTTCGATATATTTTTAATTGTTAACTTAATCATTTAGAATGTGTTTAGGTTAGAATTGTGTTAGTTTGTTAACTAATTGTGATTAAATGTTTTTTATGGGTTAGTACAAGTTTATGAGCTTAATTATTATGTCTTTGAGGTACCTTGATGTGTTTATTAGTGTTTCAGGGCTAACATCGAAGAACGAAAAAGTTTTGAAGACATTCGAGCTGAAACAACGCCCCACGATCGTGGCTCATATGCCATGATTGTGACAGAAGCATTGGAGATAGCCCACGATCGTGGCCCAATAGCCATGATCGTGATAGAAGCGCAAGACATTGCCCAAGATAATTGCTTGCGTCTGGCAAATGCACAGACACTCATAAAAGTCAAGTTTCGAGGGATTTTTCAGACCTTTTCAACCCCAAAAAACCCTAGGGCTGCCTAAACACAAAAGGTATATAAAGAATAAGACAAAGAAGGAAAGGAGCTTTTGACCAGCCACCACAATGAAACCTTAAATGAGAGAACTTTGAGAGATCGAGAATGAAAAGAAGGAAGAGAGAAGAGGAAGACAACGTAGACTTGACGTGCTTCCCAGAATAAGAAGCTTTTCGAAGTTGCAGCCTCCCATCATCCATTCGAGTTCTATTTCCTATGTAATTCAGTTTTATTTGATTGTAGAATCGGGATATAAAGTTTGACAATAGAATCGAATTGTTGCTTGATGTTCTATACTCAACTTTGGAATGTTTTTTATTTATTTATGAAATATTATTGTTTTTATGTGTTTATGGAATTAATTGTGGTTTAATTCCTCACTTCATATCTCGATAATAAACTGAGAGGGTGAATTGAGAAAAAAATGATTAAATTGGCCTAACGAGAGTTAGGTAATTAAATAGATTCAGAATTAAATCAGGTTGGTAAAACTTGCGTCAAGGGATCTCATATAGGTTTCCAATTGTTTATTAGAGAACTTAAGAACTGATTAGGTTTTGGATAGGTTGTTAACTGAGAGATTAAAACTTCCCACAATCTAATTAAGGTTTATGCTTTAGGGTTCAACTATAACTTGAGAGAGAATAATTGACCCTAGGATCGTCTAGAACCATTAATTCGATAAATCTTAATCGGCTAGGTTAGCATTAAGGATAGATAATTTCCTTTTCTCTCTTTTGGTTAATTCAGTAGGTTGAATTCTAGGGTGTGCTATCATTGTTCAATAAATCAATGAATTTTCATTAATGGTTATCCATGTTCAATCTACACTTGTTAATTGTTAATTGTTAATTGTTAATTGTTGTTTGTTGATTGTTTTGGTTAAGTGTTAATTGTCAATTGGTGTTTTGTTACTTAATTTTGGTTTATTAGATTTATTTAGTTCTCGTGTTAAAATTCATTGTTTACTTAATTTCTGTTTAATAGTTTCCGACCTTAGACTTTAGGATTAAATTAACCCTCCTTGTGGGATCTACACCTTAGGTACTACGCAAACGACCCGTACACTTACGAAATATCGAGGTTAAAATATTAAAACTTATACATATCGGAAAATCGTAGTCACACATATATTTATTTATATTTATATATATATTTTTATATTTATAAACTTAGTTTCTTGTAACTATCATCATAATTATTTAATAGTGGGTTAACCGCTAGTAGAAGTTGAGGACGAAGCCATAATCAAATAGACCAAACTTTATTAAAAACTTCTTGTTTTTTGTTTTCTTTCTTTTATGATTTTATATTCTTGCTATTTATTTTCTCAACAAGGCGTATTAGAGCATTTTTAGGCAACAATAATTTTTGATGTAATGATTGAAGTTGGAAAGTTCAATGAAACTAGGAATTTCATACTATAGCAATTGAGAGTAATGGATTTGAGGGTATAACAAGGCTTGTTGAAGTGGCTATAGGTGCATAAACTAGAAGATACAGAAGTGTTCTACTGGTAAGAGTTACAGGCATGAGTAGTTGTAACCATATGACCTTATTTGGTAGAAGAGGTCATGTACCATATTAGGGAAATTGTATCTTTTGCAGAGATATGGAAGAAACTTGAGAGTCAATTCATATCAAATTCAATCAAAAATAATATGTATATGAAGTAAAATTATACAACTTAAAGATATAAAATACAACAAATCTAGAATATATCAATGTATTCAACCAAATAGTTAATGACTTGTTAAGACTCGAGATAACTACTATAAATGAGCATAAAGTAAAGATATTGATTTTATATTGCATTTTTCTATGAACATCTTTTGGTTAGGATTATATTGGGTAAGGAGGCAGTTACTTAAAGGTCAATAATATTGAGTTATTAGCTCATAACTTATAAACACTTAGTACTAATGAAAGGTCTAAAGGTAAAATGTTGCATGTAAACAGAAATCGTGATTATATGAGGAAGAAGAATAAAGATGGCTTATCAATGAAAAGTTCTAAACCTTGTATTTAGATTAGAAATTACAATCTAGTTCTACAAGTGTCAAGAAACAAGATATATCTAAAAGGGAGTTTGAAGGTTTATCAAGGTTTACTAATATGGTGTAGAGTAGGGAATAAAAGTGTGAGGAAACAAGAAAGGAAGTTTAATGATTTATCAAGGTCTACTAATATAGTTGTTGGACCCCGAACCTTTCTATTAAATGAAAAATTGTTGGTGATTAATTTTGTGTAAAGAAATGAAGAATTCTTGGATTTGAAATGAAATATAAAAGATGGTCTAGGTACAAATGGGTTATATG
>JAOTAX010051175.1:0-10353 GCA_025629825.1 Erythroxylum guanchezii | reverse complement strand
AAGCTAACTTAATTTCTAACACTTCCTTCTAATTTCAAATTCTAATCCTTCCCTCAAATTTCTAATTAATGACCCAATTCAAAAAATAAAACCAACAAACAAACATAACTAAATAATTAAACAATTAATAAGTAATTAAAAAAAAAACAGGATCCAACAAATGCCTTCAATTGCAATCCTTATTTATGTTGTTATTAGACTAAATTGAATGAAACATTTTCATCCAAGTATTATACCTTTCATCACTATTCCATGTAAACTCTTGCATCGTGCCATCGTGGTGTTGACATACATCTTCTTATTGCCATTAAAGTTTATAAGATATTAGTCAACTTAAAATGTCATATATTTTGTCAGCTATATGAAATTGACGTATCTATAATATTTTTGCCAAATTCTTAATAGAGATTAATAACAACATTGCATAATAGACACAACTTTCCTATCTATCTTTGAAAACTCTTCTTAAACCTAACATATGTTTAAGAAACTAAGTTCACTAACACATAAAAAAAAAAGGTAATTGGTGCTCAGAACAAAATGTAAGTGTAAGAAAAGTAAGTAATTGGTTATATATTATGATAACCAAATAGGATTAGGAATTTCATTATTAATTTGGTTGCTCTCACTAGTTTATTTAAAATAATAGCCCTCATAACTATTCAGAAAGATTACTTTAATATCTCTAGTGAGTTAAGATCCCATTTAATTAATCTTCAATCCCTCCATAAACCAACTAAACTTAAATTATGTAGATAATAACTTTATTAATTACATTTAATATGACTCGTAGATCTATTATGTGACAATTCTTGCCAAAACATATAATATATTATTCCTAATATTGCCTTTAAATTCATATGATTATGAATCACTCATCTAAATCATATAAATTTAGTTAAGTAGGGCTCATTATTTAAAATGAACATAATTGAATTAAGAGGGCTTAAGTCACTCAACAAGTCTTTTAATAGATAGAACTTTGATTTTATGCTTAAATAATAGAAGACAATAATCACATTCTCTATGTATACATAATATTTTAACATGATAATTAATTTTAGATAGTCTCTTTAAGCACAAAATGCATGTTTTTATGTATAAAATAATTGAGCTTTGTTTGATTCTAATTATTAATTATCATAATCTAAAATAATATTTCCAACTCCTTGGATAATTAAATTAAATTAAACCGACTGATTCCTAAATGAATTAAATTTCCATTCGAAATAAAATTTTAATTGAATTGAAAATAATTTTCAAATTCAATTGGAAACTATTTGTAATTATTTTGACTCTTTTGAAATCTTCAGTTAAAAATATTTTTTCTATAAATTATGTTGTTACTTGTTATAATTTAGAAAAACTTCTTTTTAGATTTTTTTAAGCAAGACATTCTACTTCAATTAAAAAACCATTTTAAAATCTATTTAGAACTATTTTTTAATCAGAAAACTATTTTCTAATGTTAAAAGAAAATCACTTCCAAAATTAAATAAAACGCTAAATTCCTTTACATTATTTATTTAGAGATTAATTTCTTAATTAATAAAAAATTCTTAATAAATTGAAAAACTATTTTAAAAAATAGTAAAGAAAACTCAATTTTCTCAATTAATAAATAAAAATACTTTCAAATTTAATCAAGAAATTTTTTATAATAAATTAAGAAACTTATTATTCATAAATAAAATTAAAATTTTAAATAAATAGAATAATGATTCTCTAAATAAATAAGCAACAACAATAACAATAACCTGATGAAAATTTTACTGATATACGTGATCTGGGGAGGTTCATTAGTGCATAGCCTTATTTTTAACTAATAGAGAGGTTGTTTATGATAAATCTACATAAAAAGACATATACATATTAAAATAATAAAATAAAATTATAAATAAAATAAAAATAAAAATAGACATAAAGCATAATAATAAAAATAAACTAAAAAAAATAAAGACATAAAATATAAAATAATTAATAAAATAAATAATACAATAAATATATAACAAGGTAAAAATAAAACAAAAGATAAAATAAATAAATAAATATACAAACAAGAAACAAGAAACAAGACAAGTAAATAAATAAATCAAACAAACAAATCATTACAATAAAATATTTAGGATAAATAAGGAAATGTATAGGCAATTTTCAAAATAAATAAAATAATAATTTTAATTTATTTCAATCAAATTGAAATAAATAAGTTTAATTAAACAACACCTTTTAAAGAAAACACTTTTCTTAACTATAAGGAATATAATTAATTAAATCCAATCTCATTAAAATATAGTTAATTATAATTCTCCAAAATAAATTTTTCTAAAATTTAGATAGGAATTAATTAAATTATTAATCTTATTCATATTAAGAAAAGTAAAGTTTAATTTATTTAAGTTTGGAATAAATTATTCCTTGAAACAATTTTCTTAGGATTACATTAGTCCTATTTTTAAACAACTTGTATTAATTTATTTTGGTTTAAGTAAAACTTAAACTTATTGCCAAATATCCCAACTTTAGAATAGTTTTATCCTTATCCCCCAAACAAGCCTTATTCTAATTTAGAAATACCTTACTCGTAATTTAGAACAAGCCTAACCTTACGTCTAAACACCAACCATCTTCATTAAAGAAACCCTAGAACCAAACCCTATTCTACCTTGAAACCCTAGCTCCCCAAAGCAAGTTTGTCGCGCCTCCTTCAACCTTCAGTCGCCACCGCACTTCACCAGTGATAGTCGCCGTCTCTTTATCTATCTAGATCCTACTATCTCCACTAAAGAAGCCAATGACCTTCAGTCGTCGTACTTGAAGCCACCTCCTTTTGTCAGCACCAGCTCTTACGTCTCGTCCCCACCGCCGCTAGCCAGATCCACACCTCCTTCTCGCAACACATAGCTCTAGTTGCTGTCTTTGCCATTGACAACTGCCCCATCCCATGGGTCCAAATGTCACTCCATGTTGCTAGCACGTTGCATGCTCGAGCTCATCGGCCTTCTCCAACTGCTCAAAAGCCGTCAGCTACACAACTGTTGTGGATTCCAATCATCGGTGGCAACTATGGAAACAACACTCCTCAGTGCCAGAAGCACAACAACTAGTAACTTCAACTTGAATAGAGGCAAAAAACAAGCTTCCATATGCCAACTCAACTTACTAATCCCATTACCAGAAATTCTTTTCAACCATGGACAATGCCAGCGATAACAAGGAAAGATACTACAACAAAGAGAGTATTGACTACAAAACAAACGTAGCCAAACATTTAAAAGACATAGCCTACAGTTATTTGTGACGTTTCTGTTTCGTCGCACAAAGTGTCGCCGATTCCCTGTAACTGAAAATTATAAACAACATTTAAAAAATCGTAGAAAAAAAGTACTAGCCATGAATTTTTTTTTGTAGCTAAATCATTAAATATGTAGCTAAAAATCGAATATTGTCAAAAAAATTTGGCCCCCAAATGATTGACAACAACAATAAAACATAGTTAATAATTTGTGGCTACTTTTTTATCTATATATTATTAGCTACTTTTTTTTTTAACATAGCCAAATGTTACCAGCTATATTTTTTATAACGTAGTCGAATATTATTTGCTACGTTTTATATAACATCGTCAAATGCTATCTGTAATGTTTTTAATAATGTCACAATATGTTATTTGTTACATTTTTAATCTATGATATTAAATAATATGTTTTGTATGTAATGTATTGACATATTTTTTATTGTGAATTACTTGCTTATTATTATAAAATTAAATCGTATAAAAATATTATTAATTCAAAAAATAGAACATTGTATATATAAAGTAAAATCATATAAATATCATTAAATTATACTAACAAAAGAATATAATATTAAAGGATGATCATTTGTTCCTATACAAGATATAAATGACAACTTGAACAATTCTTATAGACAAACAATAAATAAAAAGATCAATTACAAATTATAATATGTCATGCTCATATTACAAATATATTATAGCATAACCCCAACGACTACTTAGTATCATCCATGTCCATGAACTTGTAATCATGTAAACAACTTAGTTAAAATCAACTAAAAATATTGTGAGAGTATTGATACATTAAGTATTTGGTTTTGATTAAAGTGAACACTACATAACTTTACCATTCATAACATAATCAGTCAACAGTTACATCTTCATCAATTCTGTAATTCGAGAAAAAAATATTAAGATTAAATTATAGTACAAACAAGAAGTGATAGAAAAAGTATAGGAGATAGAATTAAAACCCTTTATTTTCCTCTTCATTTTTATCATAATATGGGCCAAGTAATCTTTTGAATAACGTATCATATTTTGCTAATTTTGCTCAAGTTTCTTATCCTCTAATTACTTTAGCTTGCAGTGTAATCTTAAGTTTGTTGTTTTCCTCATGAATGATTGTTTTATATGTTGAGATTGAAACATTTGGCTCAGGACCATAACCAAAGCCTTTCACATATCCAGAACAAGTATCAATTACTGTATCACAAATGTTGTCTGCACCGAGCTCATTTCCCTCATACATACAATTCTCTAATAACTCTTGTATCTTATTCTAAAATTAAAAAAACAATATTCATTTCACATGTTAGTACTTACTACTATATTAATAAATGAACCAAAATATTGAACAAACATTTATACTTACTTAGTTGTTTTCTGCTTCTTCTGACACCCATACCTTTTTTTTATAATGAATGACTTTATATAGTGTGATCCTATACACTATTTTCTATGTAGTTCTTTCTCTCTTTATTTTATGAAGCAAAAAAAGGGACATATAATAATGTAGTTTTTATTGATTTAAATATAACTTGCAAACATAGAACTTACATATTCATTTTGGACAATTACAAACGACTTTGACATCTGATTATGAGGTGTTTTCAATTTTGATCTATTGATCCTTTCCTTCTCATAATTTTCCTAAATCAAGGAAAAAAACTTAACTTAGTTGTTAAATCATCTAACAAGATTAATGTAAACAAACGTGAAGACAAAAAAAAAAAAACCTAAACTTTCAAGTCAATCCAATAATCGTACAAACTATTCAGATTTTCTTCAAACATTTGTTTAAGAACATGGCTTTGTGTTGGCCCTTGAATTTTTTTCCTTTTTCTTGTTGAGTTAAGCATGATTTAAATAATTTTTGAGGTTTTGATAGATTAATTAGTTTGGAGTTATTTAATTACGTCAAAGTTAGTAGGATTTATTGCATGGGTTAATGAAATTAAAGTGTTAAGGTTATAAGAATATTCAAGGGTATTTTTGGCAACACACGTAAGGATGACAGACATAAGGCACGGAAGGAAGGACAAATTGGACATTTCTCAATCATTAAGGGCATAATTGGAAGAAGGAGTGTTGTCTTGCTTTTAAAATGAAGAAGCAAAACATGAATTAAGGGAGAGAAGAGAGAAAAACGAAAATAGAAGAGAGTTTCGGTGGTTTGAGAGAAAAGAAGAGAGTTAAGATAGGGTTTCATCATTTCTTAGTTTTTGAGAGAGATTTTGAGGTGGTTCAAGAAGAGAAAAAGGTAGAGGAAGAAAAGAACTTCCATTTGAGCCAGAGATCTCTTCATTTGGTGAAGATTCAAGGTATGTTTTATTTTAATCCTTTGAATTTTTGGAAGGATTTTGGTTCATAAAGCTTAGGAAATGCATGAGTTTAAGCTTTCTAGGATCAAATTTATGCATATGTTTCTTTGGGTCCTCAAATTAGAATTCCTATTGAATTGGAAATTTTATTAATGTTAAGGGAGTCAAGAGAGGTAAGAGGAGTAAGAGTAGAGACATTTTGAGTAAAGTTTTAAGCAAAAAATTCAAGGTGAGTTACATTTTTATAATGGAATTAAATGATTTCCAACTACTTTATAAATATGCATTTATTGTTCTTTAAACGCTTTGAGAAAGTGCTACATGTTTTTTGTATGAATTTTGTGGATGAATTATGAATTGATATGGAAATGATTTTGAAAAGATTTTATGTTTATGAAATCAAGTTTCAGAAAAGTGCCATTTTGGGCAACATGTGTACAAGTTGTGAAATGCATGATTATGTGGGTTTAGTTTGGTCCATTCTGTATGTCAAGTGCACTTTGACTAAAGGCTTCTCCCTCCTGCCCGCTAGTGGCATGGAGCTCCTTCACAAACTCCCCTAAGTTCACGGCTACAAGAAACTATTATGTGGGATTGCGATAGTACGTTCTGTTTACGACTACACAAGGTCATTTTATGGAATTGTGTTAGTATGTTTTATTTATGCACCTACTCAAACCATTATGATGTACTTATGTGTTTTAGAATGTGTTGACAAGTTTGATAAATGCATGATATCTGTTGCTTATGAATTGTGTGACAAATTGAGAATTTTGATAAATAAGTGTTTTATGACTTTTAATGCGGAATTACTATGGTTATGAAAATGTTCAATGGAAATGAATTTTGTAAATAGTTTTTGCTTGTTTCTCGACTATAAACTTGTTACCCACGAGCTTTTAAGCTCATTCCCTTTTCATCCCTTTTTAAGGTGAAGAGAATGAGGTCGAGTAACCCAGACTCAAGGCATCATTCCACTTTTGCAATGTTTTTGTAATTTAAGTTAGATTTTGTGAAAACAAGGCTTTAGACGCATTTCAAAAATTATTGAGTTTTGCATCTTTTGTATTTTGGATTTTGATACCGATGATGTAATGTGGCTTGGAATGCTATTAAAGCTTTGTAAACTCTTATCCTTGGTGTTAATGAAATATAAATTGTGTATGGCTGATGTGAGTTGAAATTAGATATACTTGAAGAAATTATGAACTTGAGTTGATGATTTTGAACATGAATTGCTGTTTTATATATATACATAAGTGGGATGTTATGGAAAAAAAATAGGAATTATGAATGGATAAGAATGATGTTGCATTAGAGGAAGTGAATCTGGGAAAATTTTCAAGTCTTTCATAAGGGTAAATTTGTGTTCTGGCTTCAGAGGAAAAACTGGATTAATCGAAGCTGAATTAGACCAAGTTATCTTCTTGGGAGTTGTAACTTGTCTTTCTATCTTTCCAATGATATAAAGTATGCAATGTTTGGATATCGGAGTTGAGAGATATGATTATTATAATTTGGTGATGCTGCATAGGATGTATATACAAGACAACTATAGTAAATGATGAGAATTGGTTGAAAGTGATGAACCAAATGAGTAGAGATTAGAGAGTTTAATGAAACAAAGTTGGTAGTTGAATTAATATGAAGTGATATTGCACTACAAGAGGTGAATTGGAGAAGATTATGATTGAAAGTGATATTAGAATGGATGTAGGAACCATTGGAAAGGCTTTGGAGGGGCTTAGGTATCACCTATGTCTGTTAGACGGACTTTAGGTCGGTTAACCAGACCTTCTTGGGTATGTAAGGAACCCCAGCCTCGCCTATGTCCATTAAACAAACATTAAGTCCGTTAAACGGACCTTCTTGGGTCTGGAAAGGCCCCCAGCCCTGTTTATGTCTGTTAGGTTTGTACACTTTCGAAAATTCATATTTTTGACCATCTAAATGGCATAATCTCTTCTTGGAGTCTTCATGAAAGTTGTAGATCTCAAAGTCCTATTTGAAACCGTTCTAAAATGACCTCAATCCAACATCTCTATTAAAAGTTATGCTAATTGTCCCAAAACAGGTACAATATGATTGAGGACATAATCATGTTTGATTCTTTTGGCCATAACTTCATCATTCGACCTCCAAATGAAGTGATTCTTGAACCAATAGATTCCTAACACAATTTTCTATCTTTACATAAAAATTGGTAGTCTTTGTTATTGATTTGAAAAATATTGATGAAAAGAAAGTGAGGGAATCGGTTGGAAAAGCGTGAATTGGTTATGAACATAGGGATTTTTGGGATGTTATGAGAATGAAGATGAACTGATGATGGCTAATGAGGGTTCATTGAAATAACCCTATAGGGTAATACGCTCACAGTTTATGACTCCAAATGTTGGGCTCCGAAAATGAGGTCCAACACTTCGTGCCTTTGCATTAGAAGGAAAAGATTTATAATATTTATACACTTGAAAAAGCAATCCATCGTCCTTTGTTTCAATGATGAAGTAAAACAGTTTGAAATATTTGGGTTCTCAATATCCAAAATATTTAATTTCAACTATGAATAATAAGTAAAAATGTAATTATTCTTAAAATCAATGTAAAAATAATGCATAAAGATAAATATTTTGTATAATTACTAAAACTTTTTCTAGTGTATTCCTTCAATTCCTTAACATGTTTCAGATAAGGTAGTTTTGTTCTCGCAATAATCTCCAACTTACTTGACAATTTAGTATATTGGACCTTGTCTATAGGATGACCTTGCTGAGTATCAATCTGTATTGATAACTTATTGCAACATTAATTCGTTGCCATTCACAACCTCTATTTTTACCTCTACCTCTTTTTCTAATACTAGCGTTGGAAGCTGATAACAAATGAATAGTAATAAGAAAATATTAAAATATTAATTTAATCATAATTGTAGTTAAAGATATTAAAGATTAACAAACCTGCACTAGTAGCTTCGTTATTGTTTGAGGCAAAATGAAATTGTTGTGTATGACTTGAAGGTGGAATATAATTGTTGCTTTGTTGTGGAATGTCTGAGGCTCCGTAAGTACGGGTCACGTAAGTAAATAGGGAAGTAAGAGTATCGATCCATAGGGAGTTACTGAACAATTACTAGGCTAGAATCACTCAATTATTTGGGCTGATGACTTAAATGTTGATTATTGAGAAATTAATTAATTAACAAATTGCTAAAACTAATCCTAAACAAATAGAATAATTGAGCAATTTATAACTGTAAGGAATAAATCAGATATGTAAAAGGCAGGTTTCAAATTTGGTTTCGTGATCGACTTCTAATAATTCTCTTTTGGTTTATTCAATAAACTTGATTCCTAGACTTTGAAGGAAACTAAATCTAAATTATCTATGATTCTCTATCGAGATGTCAAAGAAGTGTCGTAGTTAAAATCAATCCCGACTATCGTGGCTCATGAAATTAACTAAAACCTATTAAGATTTTATCTAGTTGGTAATTCCTCTTATAGATTTTTTCCTATGTCTAGGTCCAAACCTATAAGTTCTTAATTTTGATTTTCCACTACCGATTTTTACCTTTCAGTTCTTCAACCGATAATTTTGACATAAATTATGTGAGGCTTAACACATAATAAGCACAATAATTCGCAAAACAAGAATCAATAGCCACGAATCAATTTTATTGAATAAAATTCAGAATCAAATCATATAGAAATTCGAAAACTACTACCCATCTTTGAAACCTAACAAGAAATCTACTCAATCATGTTCAGGTTTAACAGAATAAATATTAAATCAAGAAAAATAAACATTAAGGTAGTAAGGAATGAAAAACTCTAGTCGTTGTCGCGCGACAACTTGTAGTCCTCTCCGTGCGTCAGGTCTCCCACCTTGCGTCTGGTCTTCTGCGTGAGATGCTACAACTGCGTGCGTCAATTCTGCCTAGGCTCCTCTCCTCAATCTTTGCCGCTGCTCTCTAAAATAATAAAACCTGCGTTGTGCGTTCTCTCTATTGCTACTGTCTAATAATAAACCTCCTAATTGGAAACCTTTTTCAATTGAAAAACTATGTTGCCACTGTCCCCACCTATTTGCTACTCTAAATTTTTGCTACAGTGTAATAACCTAATGTCGCTCTCTGTTGTGCGTGCTTTTCAATTAAAAATCTAAAAACATCCCCAGCTTCCGCATGTCTCTTCAATTAATCAACCTTCGTTTTTGTCGCAGTCCACACACTCTCCAGTTATAAACCTAAAATGTTGTTATCTTATGAAGTCCTCCTTTCAGCTGCGTTTTGGACTCCAAAATTCCTCTCCACTGTCGTTTTGTTCTTTTGTCATGTGGTGTGTTTTTTTGATTCCTTTTTAGCTTACTACCACTTTTAATTTTACTTAAGTCATGCAAAAAATTATGGATGTGTCGTGAGCAAATTCTTGAGTCTAATTTGAAACGAAACTTATGCTTTCTACGAAAAAATTAGAAAATAAAATAAATAACAAATTCAATGAAAATAAATAAATTAACCTAAAAATGTTACTAAAATAAATAAATGAATATGCAAAATAAATGCAAATATGACCTAAATACCTATATGAATTGGACTAAACATGGAAATGTACTACAAAAAGCTCTATGTCTTATGAAAAAAGAGAATATGATAAGAAAAAGATATATATTTGAATATATATATATATGTCTTATGAAAAAAGAGAATATGATAAGAAAAAGAGATATATT